>VSMD01099572.1:0-43138 GCA_008750895.1 Mirza zaza
AATACCATGGAGTAATTACATGGAGTAATACCATACTAGTCAGCTCTAAGAAACAACGGTGATATAGCACATCTTGTATTTTCCTGGTTAGAGCTGGAACCCATTCTACTAAGTGAAGTATCCCAAGAATGGAAAAACAAGCACCACATATATTCACCAGCAAACTGGTATTAACTGAGCAGCACCTAAGTGGACACATAGGAACTACAGTAGTTGGGTATAGGGCAAGTGGGAGGGGGGAGGGGCGCGGGTATATACATACATAATGAGTGAGATGTGCACCGTCTGGGGGATGGTCACGCTGGAAACTCAGACTTGTGGGGGGAGGGGGGAAGGGCATTACTTGAAACCTTAAAATTTATACCCCCATAATATGCTGAAATAAAAAAGGGGGGGCATGGGCAGTGTATGTAACCTTAGCATTTGTACCCCCATAATATGCTGAAATTAAAAAAAAAAAGAGTGGGTGAAAAATTCAGCGTTGAAACCACTACCCTAGTCTGCTGTGCGTGGACCAACTACTACCACTGACTGACTCGGTGGTTTAGAAAAATGGGGAGGAAGGCTTGCTTTCCTCGTTTTCTTAACATTACCCTCCAAACCCTATCTGCTCCTTAGTATCCGATTCTAAATCTCCTGGAAGCAGAGAAGCCCCTTTTTCACCAATACCTGACTTCCCACATACTAAGGATTTTTGGCCAAGGCTCAAGTCTTAGGTCTCCCCTGAGGTCAGACTTCCCATATCTTGGGTCTTCCCACTTGTAATCTCTCTGTCTAGAGCACTGCTCTCACCTTCTGCATCTCTGCACCTGGGTCATTCCTAGTGTGGGTTCACATGGAACCTCATTTCCCCCATGCGGGTTAGGTGTATCTGCTATGTACTCCTAAGGAACCTCATTTCCTCTGTCATAACACTTGTCACCACCTGTTGCCATTGCTTGTACGCTGGACTCTCTTGCTTGACTGTAAGCTTGGTAAAGGTAGGGACACCAAGCACATAGAAGATACAGTTGCAGAATGATGGTATGTATGGGACAGTCAACTGTTAAGACATCCCCAGCCCCTAGCTCTTTAATGAAGTTCCCTCACCAATCTTTACCTTCTAAATCTGCAGCATCTTGGATGAAAAGTATTGTCTCCACACATGCCCTCATCCCCAAGCCTTCCTCCCACCTCTTGAACAGAGCCTTCTTCAGTCTTCATGGAGGCACAGGTGCAGAAAGAGGTCCAGACCCAGTTGCTCTTGTCTGAGCTCTGCTGTAACTAGCTTAGTGGTCTTAAAAACCCTCAACCTCTCTGGGTGTCAGATAAGGCTGACTTATCTATTAGGTACAGTGCCTAGGGCCCATTATACTTTTGGGGCCCACAAAAATGGTCAAAAAAAGAACATTTAGGTCAAAGAAAATGTTGTAATATATAATATTAATTTATTGGTATTTATACCAATGTAGTCATTGACCACGTTGAACTTTACCTGAGCCCTGTGATCCTGGGAAATAGCAAGAGTTAGAAAAACCCTTCTAACTTTTAGTGTTCCAGAAACAGCTTACTACAAGAAACTGTCCTTCTCCATGTGACTTAGATAAGAATTTACAATATAGCGCTTGTTTTTCTGTGACAAAGCCAGGCATAGGCCTTCCATGTTCCTGTTCTTTGCATGATAAATGATTAGCTGAATTATTTGTACCCACTGACCAATCTGGACAAAATACCTGCTACCTTGACTTAACCAAATTTTAGTTAGAATTCTCTCCTTCACTTGGCCTCTGAACTTTGACCCGCCCTTAGCCTGGGCTATCATACAACCCCTCCTTAACAGCCCCTCCTGAGAAGAGGGTGACCTCAGGGTAACATTTTCTCTTTTCTACTAAAAGATCATCCACTCTGGCTCATCCCACTTAATCCACATCATGCTCTTCCCAGCATTGTTTATTCCTCCCTAGAAAAGAACTTTTCTGCCTAACCTTTGAGAACCTTGCAGATCTCAGGATCAAAGTTCCTTTCTGATTGTAATAGTCCCTCTCTTTCCTTTTGCAATAATGCTTTAGAATAAAAGTCTCACTTTACCCAAGTATAATTTTTTAAAATTTGACATCATAAAATGTAAGTTTTAATATTGTTTATGAAGAAAGAGGCCCTCCAAGGCCAAGGCGGGCGGATAGCTTGGGGTCAGGAGTTCGAGACCAGCCCGAGCATGAGCGAGACCCCCGTCTCTACTTTAAATAGAAAGAAATTAATTGGCCAACTAATAGATATAGAAAAAATTAACCGGGCGTGGTGGCACATGCCTGTAGTCCCAGCTACTCGGGAGGCTGAGGCAGGAGGATTGCTTGAGCCCAGGAGTTTGAGGTTGCTGTGAGTTAGGCTGACGCCAGGGCACTCACTCTAGCCTGGGCAACAAAGTGAGACTCTATCTCAAAAACAAAAAAAAAAAGAAAAGAAAAAGAAAGAGGCCCTCCAAAAGCAAAAATGCCTAGAGGCTACTACAGTTTTAAGGTGTACCTGCCTCAGATTCCTGTCTGTAAAATGGAGCAGATGGATTAGATAGACCAAGATCCTCTTTGGCTCTAAAATTAATGAATTCAGAAGCAGAATTACCTGCTCCTGATTAGTCAGTAGATAAAAACAGAAAGAATGCCTTACTTAATTCATTTATTACACATCTTACTCATGTATTGCTGTTTCTGTTAATGGACTTGGGACAGTTCCTATGCCTGACGTATGGCATATAGAGGCCCCCAGAGGTTCCTTCTGAAAGTCTCACTCCCCAAATAGGGATGTTTGATCATGCAATGACCTGCATGTAACCTCTTTCTGGTCCTGACCTAGTAGGTATTGGTTATGGTAATAGTATTCCCTCTCACCGCGCCTTTTTTCCCCCTGTTTTCTGATTCATGTATTATAAGGTACTATAACTGAAACAGCTCTTCAAATTCTAAAGTACAAACCACATGATATGCAATGTTATGCCTCACCCATCAAGATGAAATTTCCTAATTTCCCTAAATTCTTTAAGAAGAGCTTACTTGACTGCATTTTTAGTATAAATTTATTTTCTAAGATTTAAATACATTAAAATAAATATATAGAAGAGGGAAGAGAAACATATGTCCCAAACAATGCCAATCTTAAATAATCATCATTATCCTTTTTTCGATGCATTTCTTTTTACCAATAGTTGTTTACATATTCATAATATATAGATACAGTTTATATGCTTTCCCTTATAACATTATATTACATGAAGTTTACCTTGTTGCTACATGGTCTTCATCACCATCATCTTTAATAGCTGCATATTAGACCACTAAACAGATGCTTTCATAATATACCTACTTGCTGGGCATTTGTTTCCAATTTTTTTTTTTTTGAGACAGAGTTCCACTTTATTGCCCAGGCTAGAGTGAGTGCCGTGGCGTCAGCCTAGCTCACAGCAACCTCAAACTCCTGGGCTCAAGCAATCCTGCTGCCTCAGCCTCCCAAGTAGCTGGGACTACAGGCATGTGCCACCATGCCCGGCTAATTTTTTCTATATATATTAGTTGGCCAATTAATTTCTTTCTATTTATAGTAGAGATGGGGTCTCGCTCTTGCTCAGGCTGGTCTCGAACTCCTGAGCTCAAAGGATCCGCCCACCTCGGCCTCCCAGAGAGCTAGGATTACAGGCTTGAGCCACCGTGCCCGGCCTTGTTTCCAATTTTTAACTAAAATATGCTATGTTGAAAATTTTGTTAGAAAGATTTCCAGAAGTAGAATTACTAAGTTAAAAGATGTCATAATGTTTTTATGTCTCTCAATATGTCTTTCCAGGTTGATTTTCAAGAGTTGGGGGAATTGCTTCTAGAAGTGTATGAAAGAACCAATTTCTCCACTGGGGAAATATTTAACTTGGGATATTTAACTTAATTTGAAATATACATTTTTTCAGTGTTTGCTAAGTTGTTGTACTAGATTGACTATTAACTCCATGTGAGCAGGGGCTGTTTCTGTTTGCTCACTGTTCTAGCCTCTTGCTCAATAAGTATTTAAAAAATCACTAATTATGAAATTTCATAAAGGACTAACTGAAGGGAAACATTGGATCACAGTGTTGAACTAATTGCATTTTGAAATGCAGCAAGATTACATAGTGTGTAAGTGCCACATAAACACCCCTATTTTTTTCTTGATCTTAATCCTTAGACTGAGAAGAGGCCATTAAGAGCTCATCTAGAGTTGTCATTTATTGGGGGAAGGGGCTAAATTAAATTAGAAGCTCTGAGGCAACATTTCTGAAAGGACCTTTTTTCCTTTAATAACAGAAAAATTAATAGTACAGTGAATATCCCAAACCCACATGTGGATGCTATCCCCTAAAACACAGAGACTTCTTAGAAAGAATTATATCCATTTTCCTTTGTTTACACCGTATGAATTTTCATACCGTCGAGGCAGAGATAGTAATAGCTGCAAACAGCATGATCAAAACCGGTCTCAATAATTAACCTGGAATAATACCCCAATTTAAGGAAACCCAGTGCCCCCTAACACATGCCTTTAGAGCAGACGGATGCCTATGAGATCAACTGCCTTGGACAGGAGCAGTGGGTAAGGACATGTCACAGATGGGAGAGAAGAAGAGAGCCTGCCTTCCTCCTCTTTCTGTAGATGATGTGAGGGGATGAGCAGCTCAACCACAGGGCAGGATGGAGGGGAGGGCAGAAAGAAAGCAACACAAGGATTCCCTCAACTTGCCAGTTCCTCGCATCCTCTTACTTCTCTCAAGGAAAAGCAAGTCAGAGCTTAGACCTCAGCAAGAAGAGCAAGCTAGAAGGTTGCAGCCAAACTGGGCACTTGGTGGTATATTATTTGGCTGGCCTGGTATTACTGTTGCTGTTACTTTTTAACTGACATTGAATGTCATAGATCTCACCGCTCCCTATGGTATTCTGCCACTCATGCTACCTGTTTGGCTTCTGAAGGCATTTAAGTCTGTGTCCCTAGAATCCTTTCTTGCTCTCATAAAATGCCTTGACTTACAAAAAAATATCTCTTCCCTTTCCATATACCACCTCGATAGGCATAACCAGGTAATGATGTCTCACTTTATAGTCTGTCAATCTCTATAGCGTAGGATTCAGGTGCTTGAACAAAAGAACAGATATTTCATTTACAGTTGAAATGTGTTTCTTTGCTGATAAGATGCTATCCAGTGTGAACTCCTCTCCTTTTTAAGCACTAAATGATTTCTGCCAGATACACTAAATATCCTTGGAAGGTAACCTCAAATCAGAAAGATCCTCTGACATTTTATAATGTAAAAAATGACTAGAATTAATGCCTAAGGAAATTAGTTTGGTCAATCTGTGAAAACAATAAAAATTAACTTGTGATGCTTTAATATGTGTCCAGAAATTCTTTGAAACTTCTCCCTTTGGTGGGACCTTAATTCCCCTCCCCTTGAGTGTGGACTACACTTAGTGACTGCTTTCTAACAATTAGAATGTGGTCACAGTGATGGAGAGCAACTATCAAAGATAGATCATAAAATAACACTGTAACTTCCATCTTGTTCTCCCTCTTGCTGGGATCACTGTCTCTGGGGAAAGCTGGCTAACACACTGAGAGCACTCAAGAAGCTCTATGGGAATGCCCCATGTGGTTAGAAACAATAGCTCTTCAGTTCCAATAACCATCAAGGAACTGAGGCCTCCTCCTGTGACAGTGCCTTTTTGCAAATAGACCCTCTGGCCTGCTGTCAGCCCGACTGTATCTTGACTGCAACTTCATAAGAAATCGACCTTGCACCAGAACCAGACAGGTCAGCTGCTCCTGAATCTCTGACCCATAGATAGTCCACAATAATATATGTTTATTGTTTTCAAGTCACTAAATTTTGGGGTAATTGTTACACAGCAATAGATAACTAACATAGAACTCATTCAATAATCTTTCCGATGATGACATGCTAATGATGACGATATTAATATTAATAACATCAGACATTTTCAAAGTTTTTTGTGTTATAATATCATATGTCTTCCAAAAACCTTTGAATAGCCTAAATTATGTGGGCATTGGTCATCCTTTTTCACTATCTAGTATTTGCCACTGTTACTTGTGTTTGCAAAATCCCCATCCTCCTTAGAAGGCAGGGTCTATTTTTTCCTGGAGAAGCTGTAAACAGAGCCATTGCTCAGTGATCAGTGCTCCATCCCATGTAGGATGTGAGTGCATGTTCTAGGTTCTGCCAACCAGATTTACAGGCCCAGGCAAAATACATTCTTGTAAGGGAGGTGGCAGCACCACAGCCACATCTGGTTTTCAGAGGTAGTAGTGCAGTGTCTAGTGGCTGTATCCAAGGACACCAGCAGAGTGTCAGTGGTCCAGGCTCCAGTTGGCCGTGCCCTGCCAGTGACAGGGATGGCTCCATGGTACCAGTTCTACAGTATGATTTGGACTTTGTCATCACTGCATAACTTCCAAACTTAAGTTTTCTATTTTCTGAAAGAGATCCAGTATCCTTTTATAAAATCCCTTTCTGTTCAGGTTAGCATGTTGCTTTCTCTTGCGTATAACTATAATAAAAAAACCTACTGACACAGGTAGATACTATCTCCATTTTACAGCTGAGAAAATTGAGGACCAGAGATGTTAAATGATGTGTCATTAGATATAAGTAGCAAGTGATAGAATTGAAATACATTAACTAGTATAGGTTGAGCTAAGTGAACAAACTAAAAAATTTGAAATACAATGCCTGTGGATACCTAAAAAAACACAAATTAATTGTTTTTCTTTAAACCAGATAAAATGCTAGTTCCCTGCTCTGACCTATATATTAAGTGCCATCATATGGTATTGGACCTCTTGCTGCTTCAGAAATGGGCCATGCTTTTCTAAGCTTTCTTGACTTTACACAGATTCTTCTTCCTACAGATGCTTTTCTCTGTCCATCCCTGCCTCCCATCCACTAATCAGTTTCCCTCTTCTTACTTCAAAGCTTAGATTTAGTGATGATTCTTCTTTGTATCCTCTTCTGAGCCCTCGGGAAAAGGTAATTATTCTTACCCACCCCTAATTCTCTCCAAAAATTCTGTTTTTATCCATCAATAAAATGCTCATTAAGCTTGTCTTCCTGTCTTCCCAACCCCACCTCATCCCACCAACAAAAGAAACAGAAAGACTCCAGATTCTGCACAACTGATGGAGTTTAGGACAAAGTCTCCATATTGAACAGAGACCCCAGGGCTCTAATGCCATCAGCTATAAGAATGCTGACAGCTAGGCATATAAGGCTCAAACAGGACACTGGAGACAATTTTTCAAAAGAAAAACGAGTGATTCTGGAAAAAAATCATCAAAAATATGACATTTGCAAGATTCTCATGTGAATGGATGAGGACCCACCTGATTGCAAAGGAGAATTTGCCAAGTCTAGTCCTTATGCAAAGTGTCCACTCAGATTTTAGTACCTTAATTTTATATTATAATAAAAAACAAAGAATCACCAGAATTATGAAGAAAACTTCTGATATGAAGCAAATTAAAACATATAAATTAGAAAAGGGGGAGTCCGCCTTTCAGCCAGGGTTGACTGTTTGATGATTTTCTGCCGTTTCTTGGCAAAAATGGCAAATAATAATGCTGTTTTGAAGAGACTGGAGCAGAAAGGTGCAGAGGCTGATCAAATCATTGAATATCTTAAGCAGCAAGTTGCTCTTCTTAAGGAGAAAGCAATTTTGCAGGCAACTTTGAGAGAAGAGAAGAAACTTCGAGTTGAAAACGCTAAACTGAAGAAAGAAATTGAAGAACTGAAACAAGAGCTAATTCAGGCAGAAACTCAAAATGGGGTGAAGCAAATACCATTTCCATCTGGTACTCCACTGCAAGCCAATTCTGTGGTTTCTGAAAATATGATGCAGTCTACACCAATAACAACCATATCTTCTGGAGCCAAAGAACAGATAAAAGGAGGAGCAGGGGAAGAAAAGAAGGCAAAAGAGAAAAAAGAAAGGAGAGAAAAAGGAGAAAAAACAGCTGTCAGCCACAGGAAGTGCTGACTCCAAGCCAATAGATGTTTCCCGCCTGGATCTTCCAATTGGTTGCATTATATCTGCCAGAAAACACCCTGATGCAGATTCTTTGTATGTAGAAGAAGTAGATGTTGGAGAAACAGCCCCAAGAACAGTTGTCAGTGGCCTGGTGAATCATGTTCCCCTTGAACAGATGCAAAATAGGATGGTGATTTTACTTTGTAACCTGAAACCTGCCAAGATGAGGGGAGTAATATCTCAAGCGATGGTGATGTGTGCGAGTTCTCCAGAGAAAATTGAAATATTGGCTCCTCCTAATGGATCTGTTCCTGGAGACAGAATTACTTTTGATGCTTTCCCTAGAGAGCCTGACAAGGAGCTGAACCCTAAGAAGAAGATCTGGGAGCAGATCCAGCCTGACCTTCGCACTGACAACCAGTGTGTGGCCACCTACAGAGGAGCTGCCTTCGAGGTCAAAGGGAAAGGGGTGTGTCAGGCTCAGACCATGGCCAACAGCGGAATCAAGTAAAATAAAATGCGTTTGTTACCGCAGTACATTGGAGAAAACTTCAATAATAATAAAAAGGATTATATTTGTCACTTGTACCTGAAAAAAAAAAAAAAAAGAAAAGGAAATGGGTGGAGGAAGTGGAGCAAAATGGCTGAATAGAAAAGGAAAAAGGAAGAAATAGATAATTCGGGGAACAGAAAGAATTTTCAACCAACAGAGTGAAGAAACAATCTATAGAATGGGAGAAAATATTTGCAAATTATACATCTGATAAAAGATTACTATTCAAAATATATAAGGAACTTAAACAACCTAATAGCAAGAACACAAATAACCCAATTTTTCAAAATGGGAAAAAGATCTGACAAGGCATTTCTCAAAAGAAGATATACAAATGGACAATGAGTATATGAAAAAATGCTCAGCATCACCGATCATCAGGGAAATGCAAATGAAAATCACAGTGAGATATCACCTTACTCCTGTTAGAATGGCCATTATCAAAATGACAAAAGATAAGTGTTAGTGAGGATGTGGAGAGAAAGGAACCCTTGCACACTGCTGATGGGAATGTAAATGACTACAGTCATTATGGAAAACAGTTTGGAGGTTCCTCAAAAAATTAAAAATAGAACTGCTATATGATCCAGCAATCCCACTCACTCTTGGGTATATAATCAAAGGAAATGAAATCAGTATGTCAAAGAGATATCTGCATGCCTATGTTTACTGCAGCACTGCTCACAATAGCTAAGATATATGATCATCCTAAGTGTCTATCAGCAGATAAATGGATAATGAAAATGTGGTAGGTATATCTGATGGAATACTATTCAGCTATAAAAAGAAGGAAATCCTGTCATTTTCAAAAACATGGATTAATTGGGAGGATGTTACAGTAAGTGAAATAAGTCAGGCACAGAAAGATAAATACTACATGATCTCACTCATGTGGAATCTATAAAAGTTTGATCTCATAGAAGTATAGAGTAAAATATTGGTTGTCAGAGGCTGGGGTGGTTAGGGTGGAGGAGGGTTAGGGAAATGTTAGTCAGAGGTTGTGTAATTACAGTTAGATAGGGAGGAATAAGTTCAAGAGATCTGTTGTACAGCATGGTGACTATAGTTAATGATGATACATTCTTTAAAAATGTGAAGGAGTAGATGTTAAGTGTTCTCACCACAAAAACAATAACTACGTGAGGCAATACACTTGTTAATTAGCTAGACTTAACCATTCCACAATTTTTATACTTCAAAACATCATATTGTATATAATAAATACAATTTTCTCTTTCACTTAAAAAAGAATTTTTTTATCAAAGAAATTGACAAACTGATTTTAAATTATATGAAAAGGTAAAGGAACTGGAATAGTCAGCAATTTTTAAAAAGTAGAAGTTTGGAGGACTCACATTCTCTGATTTCAAAACACTATCAAGCTACATTAATCAAGACACTGTGGTAGTGGCAATAGGACAGACATATACATCAGTGAAACAAAATAGAGTCCTGAAACAGACTCACATATATATGGTCAATTGATTTTTTTTAAAAGGTACAAAGGCAATTGAATGGAAAAAGGATAGTTTTTCCAACAAATGGTGCTGGAACTATTGTCATCCACGTGCTGAATGGATAAATGAATGGCTGAATGAATAAATTTCAACTCATACCTTGCACCTGAAAATTAAGTCAAAATGAATCATAGATCTAAATGAAAAACTTGGAACTATAAATCTTCTAAAGGAAAACACAGAGGTGAATTTTTGTTACCTCAAGTTAGACAACAAACATGATACGTAAAAGAAAAAATTGAAAAACAAAATTTCATCAAAGTTAAGAACTTCTGGTTCTTAAAATGAAAAACACTAGTAAGAGAAAGAAAAGCAAAGCCACAAATTGGGAGAAATTATTTGCTAATTATATATCCGGGAAAGGACTTCTATGAGAATATAAAAAGAACTCTCTAAACTCAACTATAAGTAAACTAACAATTTAATTTTAAAAAGTATCAAAAGATTTAGCCACTTCACCAAAGAAAACATTACTGAAAGAAAATGAACACATGAAACAATGCTCAACATCATTAGTTATTAAAGAAATGCTCATTAAGCCTCAGTGGGCTATCACTAAACCCCTATTGACATGGCTGAAATTGAAACAACGTAAAACAAAACAAAACAACTGACATTACCAAATGCCAGTGAAGATACAGAAAATTTGGAACTCTCCTATGTTGCTGATGGAATTGTAGAATGACACAAACACTTTGGATAACGGTTTGTAATTCACTACAAAGTTAAACATACACTTTATGATCTAACAATGCTACTCCTTGGTATAATGCTAAGTGCATGCTTATGTTCACACAAAATCTTGTATGCAAACGTTTATCGTAGCTTTCTTTATTACCAGAAATAATCTAGGCTGGTGAATATACAAACTGTGTTTGTGTATGTGCGTGTGTGTATGCTACTCAGCAGCAAAAAGGAACAAACACTATTGAAGCATGCAACGACGTAGCTGAATTGCAAATGTATTATGCTAAATGAAACAAGCCAGATGTGTAAGACGACATACTGTCTGATTCTATTTATATGACACTCTGGAAAAGGCAAAACCAGAGGGACAGAAAGCAGATTAGGTGATATCCCATATCACCTGCAATATGGGATAACTTTTTTGGATAATGGAATTTTCCCATATCTGGAATGTGTTGGTAACTAATTATGCAATTGTATCTATTTGCCATTTTTAGAATGAACTCCAAAAAAGTGTGAATTTTACTATATGTAAATTTAAAGAAAAAAGCTAAAAACCACATTTAACCATGTAGACGTAAGGAACGAGACTAGAATGTGTTTATCACCGTTATAATAACAATTTAACAAAAGAATGCAAAACATTTCAGTGCCTGGGTAAGCCCAGGATAGTTTTAAGAGATATCATATCAGGATGACATTTTACAAATAGAAAAAGAAAATGGTAGTCAGATCTCTCATTTGTGCAACATTTACCATACTTATTTGAAATTATTTGCAACTTTTATGCTTTAGCAGATTCCTAGAGTCTTCTCTGAACAGAGCCTTCCTTTTCTTAAAAGCTGAAGTTAACTTGAAATTCAAGAAGAGAGCCAGAGATCTGTGAATTCTAGGCCTGCTATTAGCTATGTTACTACAAACAAATCACACAGTCTTCAGAAAGATAAATGTTTCTATCAGTAAAGGACTCCTCTATAAACTCTAAGCAATATGCACACGTGAGAAATGAGAATTATTAAAATAATTCTGTCTCTGCAGAGGTGCATGTGTCTTCTCTCTCTCTCTCTCTCTCTCTCTTGCTCTCTCATTATCTCTTATTGTGGCTTGCTGCTATGTGAATAGTGGACAAGCCATTGTTCCGATGGCCAACATTAGAACTACACATAATGCCTAGAAGAAGGTACCATGTCTTCAGGGCCGGGTCTCTCCACTTTATTCACAAAACTCTGTAAGATCATGATGTGTTTCTGCTGTACATGTATATTTTAAAAAGTGGGAAAAAAAGGATCATGATGTGCGTAAATGAATTTTCAGTGACAAAGGACTAACTATCGTAGCATTGAGACCAAAGAGATCAGATGGTCTCAAAAGGCTTATTAGAGATCTTTGCTCTAAGGAGTTCCCAAACTTTAAGATTTCATACATCCAAATCAAATTTCAAACACAATGAGGAAGAACATGCAGGAGGTTGCCAATTTTTATTTTGCCAAGTGAAATTATTAAAAGTAAACTAAACATACAAATTTTTATTAAGCAAAAATAAAAACACACCAAGGTATATTATTATTATGAAGTTACAGAATGCCAGGACTAATGATGAGATTCTAAAAATTTCCAGAGAAATAAAAATAAAGATCACTTGCAAAGGAAGAAGTATAATTAATTGTCTTACACTTTTCAGCAGCAATGTGGGATGCTAGAAAACAGAGTGTCAAGGCCTTCACTGTTTGGAGGAGAAATGATTCTCAAATTTGAATTCTATATTTAGCCAAGTTAACAAACAATTATAAGACATTTTCATACATGCAAAAGCATCAAAAAATAAATAAATAAACTTCTCATACATACTTTTTAGGAAGCCATGGAGTGTATCTTCAGCAAAACAAGGAAATTAACCAAGAAAGAAGAAAGCATGACAGCCACGAATTATGGGAACACAGGCATCAACATAAGAAATAGTGAAAGGAAAACCCAGCAAGAGACACATGCCCAAAGCTCAGAAAGGGGCCAGTACATATAAGGGGCAGAAAATGGGTACAGGACAGAGTCACTGAGGAGAAAAAAATATCATAGATGTTATTACTTGATATGCATCAGCAGTTAAAAAATTATTGGTAAACAATCAATGGGGATGGGTCTTTTTGAACACTGGGAAAAAGTATAAAAAATTAAGCAAACACAAAACAAGTACTTAAATTAGCATTATTTAAAATAAAAGAGAAAATAGAACTTATAAAGATAATAGCATCTAACATTTAAATATAAAAAATGTAAATAAAGTTGATGCCACTTAAAATTTGCTATGAGAAGATTATAATGGACATTTGTTCTTTTGAGCATCTCAGGCTTTTGGAACACTCTATTTGGAAAAAATTTTCCCACTTCATCCACTCCTACCTCCCCAAGATAGAAGGTAAAACCTTCCTCCCCAGCTTACCTTGAAGCTGGGGTTCGGGTACATATCAAGGCTACCCAATCAGAAGCACTGGTGTGCTGATCAGATTAGCATCCAAGTAACAAAGTAGGTGCCTTGCAGGCTTCAGCCACACAGAGACCTCAGCTTTAGAGGCAGCAGAGATGGTAGCTCTTGTGGCAGAGTCCAGTATACAGCAGGAGCAGTGAGAATTCTGCTGCCTGGGCCCAATGGCGTTGGCATTCACATGTCCACAGAGCAGTTGTAAATTGCTAGTTGTCTTTGGCAGTGTTCACAGTATACTTAAATTTCTTTCCTGCTAGGGCAGGCGCGGTGGCTCACGCCTGTAATCCTAGCTCTCTGGGAGGCCGAGGCGGGAGGATCCTTTGAGCTCAGGAGTTCAAAACCAACCTGAGCAAGAGCGAGACCTGTCCCTATTATAAATAGAAAGAAATTAATTGGCCAACTAATAGATATAGGAAAAATTAGCCAGGCATGGTGGCGCATGCCTGTAGTCCCAGCTACTCGGGAGGCTGAGGCAGCAGGATTGCTTGAGCCCAGGAGTTTGAGGTTGCTATGAGCTAGGCTGATGCCATGGCACTCACTCTAGCCTGGGGAACAAAGTGAGACTCTGTCTCAAAAAAAAAAAAAAAAATTCTTTCCTGCTGAAACTTCTGGAGTGAGTTTCTGTTGTTTACAACTAAAACTAACATCATCAATGGATAATAAGAATTGAGCATTTACTGTTGACATTTCACATGCATTCTTCCACTAGATTTTAGTCCCCTAAACCAAGACTATGTAGTAACAAAGCTATGATAAATACCTGAAAATAGCAAAGATTTGAAGAGACTGAAAATGTGTCCTTCTGATCAGTCATTAGGGAGGGAAGTGTGGAACTTAAAATTTTTATGCTCTTCAGCTAAAGTCCTAACTAAAAATTAAAGAATTTTAAACATCGTCATGTCCAATACCCCATTTTAGCTAGGAGGGTAGAAGCCTTAAGTTAAGGGTTTCACTCGAGGTTGTGCATTTCATTATGACAAAGCTGGGCTCAAATATCTTCCCCCCACTCCACATTATCTCAGTGAAGACTGAGATCATACTGGTAACCTCTTGCTCATTAATCAAAGCAAAGACTTAATGATGTTATAAACATAGATTTGGAAAACCATTGGGGTTAAAAAATAAAATTGGAATAGATAACTGTGTGTGTGTGTGTGTGTGTGTGTGTGTGTGTGTGTATTCTTCCTGAACTAGCAGTGGAATTGAAGATCCTTGGGATGACTTTTAAAGAAGTTATAAGCCTGTGTAACTAGGAGCTTTAAAAAAATGATGGCAGGTTCTTGATTATAGCAGTGCCATTGAGCAGCTCTATAATATAATATTTTAGGTGAAAAGTAACATTTAGACAGGCTATTTTTCTAGCACCTGATTTCAAGGTCAAATATATTTCTTCTTCGTGTTTTGGAAGTGCCTATATTGAAAGCAAAATGAGAAAAGACAAGTCAATGTATTCTTTAAATGATAGAATTCTGGATCTTAAAAAAGGTGAACATTGAACAATTTGAAATTGTTACTACAACAGTGACAAACCCAGTTATTTTCCATGCTCTAAATGCTTCATGCAAGAGCAGAATAATTGCCTGGGACAATGTTATAGAATGAATGACCCAGGTGCGGTTTGGATTTTGCAGTCTTCTTGTGAATTCTTCTCAGTTGCCCATATAAATGACTGCAACATTGTGTACTTAATCATCAGCAAATGGAAGTTTCCAGAAGAAAACTATACCATGCATTATATCACACTCTGACAGGAAGGGAAGTTAATCTCCAGAACCTAATTATATTAATATCCCAGAAAAGGTCAAGGAGCAGAGTAGTCTATAGTTAGTATCCTAGTACTATATTTGTTACGCTGAAAAAATCAATTCAAGAACTAGGACTGAACTCTGATTTACGACAACAGCAATGCCTTTATATGTGGACAGTGTTTCTTCAACAAACTATCATATATATGTATAATTTTAATTGATTTAATGAAAGGAGAAGATGCATAAATATCAGAGAAAGAACATGACAGAGATCATTTGCTTTTGACATTTTTAGCAATTTTGCCTGATGTCATTAACATTGAAGTGAACCCTAATTGTCAACCTAAGCATTGTTTCCTTTGGATTATCTTTCTTGTCTTGGTCCTTTATTGAATCCAGCTCATTCCGTGGATAATATAACTTCCCTCAGTTCTCAACTTTCCAACCTCAGAAATATTCCAGATCGTCACTCAATTGTCCAATCTCATCTGCTGACCTATCCTTTTATGTTTCCTGATTTTTCACTCTACTGCTAACCCATGCCCTATTTGGTTCTGAGTTTTTGCTCCCATTATCTTCCTTCCTATTTTCTCTTTATGTCTCCTACATTTTTCCTTTATAAAATACAGCAAAATTTTTATTATATATTCATTTGTTTATTTACTTATTTCCCTTTCTGGACTATGGCTCCATGATGGCAGCGACTGAAACAATTACTTTCACAACTGTATAATTAGTGATTGCCAGAGTGCTTAGCACATAGTAGGAGTTTAATAAAATCTTTTAGTATAATGGAATTAATAACTAAGCATATTACTAGTAACCACTTGTAAATAAACTAAAGGTAGATACTAACTCATATGTTACAAAATAAACTTCAAATGAATTAAATATTTAGAGGTAAAAGAAAAAAAACTACAAAATGTCCCCAGTTAAATATTAATAAATATTTTTAAATTTTGGTGTGAAGAACTTTGCTTTGTCCATATTTTTTCCTCCTCCACTTCCTTCACTTTTTAATTTCCTCTTCTCCTTTTTTCTTCTATTTTTAGAAGGAAAACTTACCAAAATCATACGCATTTATTATCTTTAAAAAATACCAAAAGAGTATCAAGAAAATGAAAGTCCCTTCCATGCACCCATTCACTCTCCACTCAACACAAACCAAGATAATCATTTTGTTTGCTTTTCATGTGAGAAGGGCATTCTGTTCATGAGCCAGAAGTTGGGGACCATCTAGGAAGAAACTGATAAATAGTACTGTGTCTAATTTAAGATCATCTATACATCAAAACCATTACAAACAAAGTTAAAAGGCAAATGACATACTTGGGGAAATACTTTCAAGTCATGTTAAAACCATTATCATCTGTTGTAGACTAAAGATGGCCACAAATTCTTTGTCACTCCTCCATTGAGAGATGAAGTTTATTTTCCATCCTCTTGAATCTGGGCTGGTTCTGTGACTGCTTAACTAAGAGAAGGGAACAGAAGTGACACCGTGCCAGTTTTTTGAAGAATGGTTAGCGGTATGTATTAAATGCTGTGAAAATTCATATGCCCTTTGACCCAATAATTTCATTTATATCTATCTATGGAGATAGATATAGATATTTATACATATATAATCTTTCTCTCATATGTGTGTGTGTGTGTATGTGTGTGTGTGTATATACACATATAATTGAAAAAGTCTGAGAAAGCATCCAAGGGCAATTGCACAGTTCAAGTGAGGCTGGAGGTACAGGCAGTACCAGCTCACTCAGGGGTTCTAGTTCCTAATAGAAAATTTGGTTACTTCCCCTACAGCAGCATGGAGTCATCTTAAAATTTTAAAGCATGGTAACAAGATCTTGTTGTAAGGATTGCTGTGTAAAGTCTTTTTGGAGGTGAGCAATAGTGGAAGATCAGTTTGGAAATTACTGTTATCACCCAAGCTTTGGTCCACATCTAAGCTAGGCTTCAGTTGTCCCTGATTTAGGAAAGAATTGTGCTTCTGTCTCAGACTAAACTATTCATTTAATGAGGGCATTCCGTGGACTGGGTGTTGAGTGGAAATGAAGAGGGTTGAGTTAGGGTGTTTGTCTACAGAGGCTCTGAGCTCCCCAACTCTTCAGTACAATATACTTCACATCATGTTCTCACCACTGGACTCAAGATGTCATGTGCATTGTCTTTAATTTAGATCTTATGATGACCCTAAGAGGTGAGTAGTGTCATCTCATAATAAAAGTAAGGAAACAGCAGAGTTTCAAAGAAATAAATAACTTACCCCAAATCACAGAACTAGAGAATCAAAGTGCTGGGCTTTAAACACCAGGCCATTTGATTCCAAACCCCTTGCTTTCCTTTATCAGCTGTTGCTTTTTCCAAAGGGTTGAACCTTGGTCCAGTGACTATAAATACCAATCTTTAAAAACTCCCTATGTTGGAGGCACTGTGCTAAATGCTTTTATTATATTATCTCACTGTCTCCCCTGCTTCATGAGAAGAAGCTCTAGTATGGTGACTAAGAACTTGCACCCTGGACCTTGACAGTCTGGATTGGAATCCCAGCTACTTCTCTTAAAAGCTGTGTAATCTTGGGCCAAGTATTTAACCTCTGGGGGCCCCAGGTTTCCTCTTCTACACAATGGTGATAATAGTACTGACCTTTTAGGATGGATACAAACATTATTAGATAATGCAGTGTGAAGTGTTTAGAGTAGGACCTAACACATAATAAGCTCTATTTGCTACTATAATCATCCTTATAAAGATAAGGAAACTGAGGCTTATAGAGGTAAAGTAACTTGCTCAAGGCCATACAACTATAATTTTGCAATAGTGGTATAGAATGGTGTTCATGACGAAGTGGGACGATTGCAAGTTCCCTAGGTTACACTGTGGCACACACCATCACCAGTTAATATCCCAAAGGAGAACAACTCTACCTACTGAAAATGAGACCATAAATCAGGATGGCACTTGCATATTCATATGTCTGATTCCAAGTACAGTAATAATATATATATAAAATATGGGTGAAGTTCTATATTTTTTGGAGGCTATTGTAAATATATATTTTCATAAAAACTAAGGGACAAAGTGTACTATACCCTGGAGAGTTTTACAAAATCTATCTGATTAGCTCCCTCCAATGCATGCTTCTGCTCCAGAAGTGGGGGGAGGGAACAGGATAATGTACACGCCTCTGGGATTTAAACCTACAACTGCCTAACTCCACAGTTTATGCTTAGTCCATTGATTTACAGGCTTTCTAGTCTATTAAAATGTATCACTGCAGTCGATTTGGGACTCTTGAGATAACATTAACAAGGAGCCCAAATCTCCTTGGTCACCACGGAGTGCCAGAGATGATTTACTAGCAGGTCTGGCTGTTGACAAACTTGTCAAGTAGGAGAAGCTGGTGTAGACTTGCCCTTTGGGATCTTTCAGCCAGTTTGTTTATTCTGGCTCTCACTTCAACTGGTTATCTCCCTGAGAGCACCACTGTTTCTAATTTTCCTCCTCCTAATTTCTATTTCATCAGAGAGGATATTATGCCTCAGTATGTCTCCTTAGCCTATGCTGATAGCCTAACGGTGCTGGTAGGTTTTTCCATTCTGTTGTGCATTCAAGAAATGTTTAGGCTCAACAAATATTTAGTGAACATCTATTATACTTTAGATGTTAGAGAAGAAGCCATGAAGAATAAGACCTTAACTGCTATCTTATAGGCTAATATACTTGCATACTTTCAAAGTGTTAGTTTGAAAGTCTAGGAAAAATTTCTCCCTAATCATCCTCTTATTTTTGTACATCCCAGTGCTCTCTCTTTCTCTCTTTTTAAAATTTTGAGTATTATCTGTTGTGTGTCTCAGGAAAGTTAGGGGTATTAACATTTTCTGCATTCTTTAGCAGAGAATCAAGGCATTTTTAGCTAATGCATTAACTGTTGCTTAATACTTTTATCTCTCTTCCTTGGAGGAAAATATTCTAATTATCAAAACCTGATCAAGAACTTCCTACTTTTAGGCTATTTTTAAAATTGGCTAGTCCTTTATTCTCTACCCATTTCCAGATAACTGAACCACACTCAAGACATTAATTTGAGTTTCTCCACTAGATGTAAACTATATGGTCTGATGTTCTTGTTGAAATTTGTCACATCCACTTCCATCAGTTTATAAGATATATTTCTGGTCCTGGACTGAGTTTGGCATAGATTCTATGCCACTTCAGTCATAAGCTTGTGTCCTCAGACAATACCTCTGATTAGTGTTCATTAACCCAGAGAAGAAATGTTGTCACAGTAAAGCATAAAGAGACATCAGTTCAGAGTACATTAGGACAATATAAAGAGGGTGGACTTATTGCATTATCATACAAAAAACACAATTAAATATTGATGTGAAATGTCACTTTTTCTGTCACTACCAGGCTTTTGTTTTGCGAAGATAATCTACTGGATCACTGGATCATAGGGTAAAGAAAAATAATGTTACTTCTGTATGAGTAAATGATGGAGATGCAATTGACAATATTTGAAAATCGAACAAAAATTACTAAATGCTTTCACAAATTGCTAAAAGATAGATGAGCAAAATGTGACCACTGGAGACACACACAATAATGAAAGAGATGTTTTTGAGTGCTGACCAAGGAATATTTTTAATGGGTAACAATAGAAGCACCCTATGGATATTCCCCAGACTAAAGTAAAACACTAGCCATATCCACATGCTTACTTTGTAGGAGCTATTGAATTTCACTTCCTGATATACAATGAAAATTCAGCTTGAGCCTCAATAAAATAGAAGTGAAAAATTCTCTAGAAGATTAACTAAGAAAAGAAAATAATAAATATAGTAGTAGTGAAAAAGCAAAGGTTTTCTCAAGGTAGAAGAGCTTTGTACTTATTTAAAATCAAATGGCAAGGAGACAGGTGACAAGAGATTAAAAGATCCTGGAGGAGGAAAAGAAAGAGGATATTTATTTTTTGAGACAACATAAAAGAATAGAAGAAAATAATTTGAGCCATAAGAATGCAGAGGCAAATGGGTGAGAAACAGAAAATCACTGTTTACTTATACTTCATCTATTTTTCTAGAAGAATTTGAGGCAGCTTGTGAAAAAGAACACAGGAATAACAAAGTTGATAAACAGAAAAAAAATCAGGACTTAGAAAGGAGGAAGAAACAAACATGATAGCCATGAGAGTTAGCGACGTTGGAGTGACTGAGTGTCATATTTGGCTTTGAAGTTCTTGGTAGTCAGGACAAAGGGAAAATGTGATATATTTCCAGTTAGCTCTTGTTACATAACAAACTAACTCAAAACAGTGACTTAGAACATTAACGATTATTATCTCTCATGGTTTTGTGAGTTACCTGTGGTTCATCAGAGAGGTTCTGACTTTAGATCTCTCATGCAGTTGTAGACCCTAGCTAAGCTTTTACTCATCTGAAGATTTGCCTATTTACATGTGTGCTACCTGGGCTTGGAAAACTAAAACTGCTAGACTGACCAGTTGGGGCTCCTCAGGTGTCTCTGTCTCTATGTGGTCTTTCCGGCTTGACAGCTTCAGGTAGTTCCAAAGGCACATGGTCCAAAGAGGAGCAAGAAGAAGCCTTGGAAGTCACCCAGCACCACTTCTTCTCTCAGTCTTTAGAAGCAAGTCTCTGAGGCTGACCTTCGCTCAAAGGGAGGGAAATTAGTCTTCCCCTTTTGAAGTGGAAAAATGCCAAGTAATCTGCAATGTGTGTTAAAACTACCCCCAATGTAGCAGATTTCTCATTGTCAAAAGGGTAGTAGCACATCCAATTGTCCAAGCTGACACTTGATGTTGTCAATCTTTTAGGTGAAGTGAGAAGGAAGATCATCAAGAGTAAGTGTGGAGACGAAAGGGAAGAGAGATTAAGGAGAAACATGTGTTTGGAATATCTCTTCATAACAACAATACAGTAGAGCTTTGCTGCTTAAAATATGATCTAGGACCAGCAACATCCATCTACTAGAAACTTGTTAGAAATGCAGAAATCTCAGGCCCCTCATTCCATACTTATTGAATAGGAATTTCATCTTAAAAGGACTATGAAGAGTCAAATTTGAGAAGTACTGCTCAAGAAGTCAAACGAAAATGTTGGGCTAATGAGGAGGGACACATTGCTGTGTGTACACTTAGAGCAGGCCACATGTTCTTGTTTATGAGATAATAACAGACTATGAGTGTGAATAGAGAAATTACTAGATAATAGAGGTCATCTAAGGTTGGAAATTTCATGCATCCATAGACCGGGATGTTTAGCATGGGTCTTGGATACTTAGGTGGAATTGAAATGAGAATGAGATCTAAATGGGGAAGGGTGCACTTAGGGAGAAGGAGGTTCAAAAACAATAAAGGTCTATATAAGTCTGGACAGCTGATATTGCAAACCTGTGAACAATGGTATATAAACAAATGGTAACCAGAAAGAGAAAAATACAAAGTTAGTTTTCAGAGCTAAATATTATTTTGGTATGCTGGAATCGTGTGGCACAAAAAAGTTACTTAAAGCAAGTAGATTATTTATTGAAACACTTACTTTGTTTTACAAAATATCTCCAGTAATAACATTTGTTATGATAATAAATATCCTGTATATAGTTAAATAGAGACAGCCAACAAAATGGTATCAAATATTAGCAAGTTGTAGTACTTCATTACTGATATTTCAAACTGTCTTGCATGTATGGTTTGTATTAAGAGCGTAGGGCTTGGAGAGTGGATCCTTGGAGAAATGGCAGATACCAATTTTGGGCCAGAAAATATAAAATATGTGTCTAGAATATTTTGTCATACTAAAAGACAAGGGAGATATTATAGACAATTGTTTTCATGTCAAATGGACACTAGATCCAATTTTAAGGAAATTTTACTGGCTAAAGAGGGGATAATATTAGCAATAAGAAAGAATAATAATGATAATGGATTGAGATACATCGAATAAGCTAAAATCCATTAGTTTTTTTTCCCCTTTAGTTCTTAAGGATACCTACACACAGAAGCTCTCAGTCACTTTTGGAAGATGCTATGGGACCAACACTTTATTCTAAAAACTAGAAAAGTTATGTGAAACAGTTAAATACTTATATCATATTTTTTTTTACAAATAATATTTCAGCATGTCAAACAGTTAATTTTGAAAGACTTTTTAAAAGAATTTCAGCAATGGAATATGGGAGCAATGGTAGAATTAAAATATTCCCATTTAACTCCTAATGAAATAATGCCTTTTGGCCATAATCATCAATGGCTATTAAAATCATTAAATGAATTGCTGATAACGGTGGATCAGGCTGACAGCAGCAGACCTATTGCCCAGTATGAGTGCCACAAAAAAGGGAAAGAACTAGACGTTACGTGCCTCCCAGTGGAACCATACAACACCCCTGTAAAATAGTCATGCCATAAGTCTAAGCTGAATCTGATCAAGCCTTTAGCCTTACAGATAATATAGAAGCCGGAAGACTATGTGAAAAGTCCCTGTAGGGAGGCCATCAGCAAATTTTAGAATGTGAGAGTCCACAAGAAGATGGCCTACTTTCTTTAACAAATAAATTATGAGGAAGAAAAACAGTGAGGAAAAATTTATAGACTAAAAGATCTGTAAGTTTCAGTTCTGACATGTAATGAGCTTAGAAATCATTATTTCTCTCCTGGAACAAGAAAAGATGCTGAACAAACAGAAAATCAAATCTCCCATCGGAGAACTCAGATCACAGGGCAAACATAATGCCAAAATCTGACAAGACAGGTAAATGCAGAGAATCTCAGCCAACATCAGTTTAAATGGAACAGAAGTCACTGGAGCCATTGGTAGGTAGGAACATTTCAATGGTAATTTTGATGAATTCCTATAGAGTGAGTGTGGACTAGTTTGAAAATGAGAAATTCCTGGAGGCCCAGCCTTAAGGAATCCCAACACTCTTGTGCGTTTTACCTCCAGAAACCCAAGAGGTTCTTAAGGTGAAGATCTGAGAAAAATCCCAGTTTAGGAAGGGAGATGGAAAATTAATCATTTGAATTATGCTCAAGAGAAAAATAAACTTTTGAAATATTCCCATAGTAGACTCCGTAACAAAGATCTGAACTCCTTAATTTAGGTAAGGGAAAAATACTTTAAGTTAGCCTTATCTAACTTGGAAAAAGGGTAATTAGCCAACCTTAGGCTCTCTACCCTTTCTGTCTCATATAAAGGGAGTGGGGAAAAAGGCTAAGACACACTTGTGTAGGTCATAGGTCAGGAACACAGTTCCACTAAAAGTCTGAAATAATAATCACAAGATTTTAGACCATTTCTCCTTCCCACAACTCACCATCATAGTCTTACCTGTTCATGGCTCCAGGAAGCTCAAAGAACACCAAGCATAACAAAAGATAAATACCAAAAAATATATATGTATGTGTGTATATATATATATTTTATATCCATACAGCAGAACATCAATGACAAAGAAAAAATCTTACAAGAATTTAGATGACAAAACAAAACAAAGCACCTTATCATTTAAAAAACAACGATAATACTTGCAGTGGAATTCTTGCCAGAAACCATGCAACCAAAAGAGAGTAGAGTAAAATGTAAGTGTTGAACAAATAAAAACCACCAATCTGGAATTCTATATTCAGCAAATTTATTCTTCAAAAGTGAAGAAGAAATAAAGTCTCATAAAAGCAACCCTTTGGGAAATTTATCAAACGTAAACCTATGCTGTAAGAACCATTAAAGAAGTTCCTCAGAGAAAAGGAAAATGATAGAAGTCAGAAACTCAAATCTTTATAGACATAAGAAAAGGGACGAATGAATGAATAAATAAAATAAAATCTTTTTATTTTATGTATTATTAATTGATCTAACAGATGTGTTCACAGTAATAATTGTAACAATATCAGGTTATAATATATGGAGAAATAAAATGAATCACAGTAATGTTATAAGGAATAGGAGGAAGAAATTGGGCATATTCTGCTACAAGGCACCTGTATTACTGGTGAAGTGGAAGTGTTATTTGAATATGGACTTAGATTACTTGTAAATGTATGTTAACAAACTCTGTGGCAATCACTAAATAAGGGGAAAAGGAAGACTAACTCATTTGCTAAGAGAGAAAAGAAAATGGAATCATGTGAAATGCTCATGTAAAACTAGTGATGACAGAAAAAGAGGAAGATAAAAAAGAAAGAGCAAAAGCAATGAGTAGAAGACAGTTAAAATCATGGTAGATATTAATTCATCGATATTCACTTTAAATGTGAATGTTCTAAATACATCAATAAAATTGCAGAGACTTGCAGAGTAGATGAAAACAGAAGAGTCAACTTTCTTTTACATACAAGAAACTTACTTTAAATATACAGACCCAGGTAAGTTAAAAAGAGAGGGATGTAGAAGGATATATCATGCTAAAACTGATAAAAAGAAAGCTGTAATAGCTATGTTAATATCAGACAAAACAGACTTCAGAGCAAGGAAAATAACCAGAATGAAGAGAGCATTACATAATGATAAGTGGGTAAGTTTTCCAAGAAAATATAATACTTGACATGTATGCGCCTAACAACAGAATGTCAAAATATGTAGGGTAAAAACTGATAGAACTACTGGGAAAAATAGATAAATCCATTATTATGGTTGAAGAATTGAAGACCCTTCTTTTAGTAATTGATAGGTCCTGAAGGCAGAAAATTAATAAGGATGTAATTAGACTGAACAGCACCATTAATCAGCTGGATCTAATTGACATTTATAGACTGTTTCATGCAACAACCGCAGAGTATACATTGTTCTTGAGCTCTCATGGGATGTTCCTCAAGATTGACCACGTTGTGGGCCATAAAACACATATTAAAAATTTTAAAGAATAGAAATAATTCAAATTATGTTCTCAGATCACAATGGAATTAAACTAAAAATCAATTGCAAAAAAGACAGCTTTAAATGACACATTTCTACATTGATCTTAGCCAAAAAGACAGAAATGATGACAAAACACTTCTAAATAATACAAGGGTCAAAGAAGTCTCAAGAGAAATTAAAATATTTTAAATTATTTAAAAATAAAAAAAACATCTTATTGAAATTTGTGAGACACAGCAAAAACAGTACTTAGAGGAAAATTTATAGCACTAACTGCATATATTAGAAAACAAGATAGATTTAAAATCGATTTCAACTTGCAACTTAGTAAAGAAAGAAGAGCAATATAAACTTAAAGCAAGCAGAATGAAAGAAATGATAAACATTAGAGCAGATATCAAATAAATTGAAAATGGAAACTTAATAGAAAATCAACAAAACCAAAAGCTAATTATTTAAAAAAATCAATACAACTGATAAAACCCTAGCTACGCTAACCAAGAAAAAAGAGTAAAGACAAAAGTTGCTAATATCAGAAATAAAAGAGAGGGTTATCACTACTGATATCATAGACATTAAATGGATAATAGACAAATGTTATGAACAATTCTAGGCCCAAAGGTTTGATAACTTAGATGAAATAGACCAATTCCTTGAAAGTTACAAAACTACCGAAACTCACATGAGGAGAAATAGATAATCTGAATAGGCCTACATTTACTAAAGACATTAAATTAAGAATTAATAGCCTTCAAAAAAGGAAAGCATTATGTTCAAATGGTTTTATAGGTCAATTTTACCAATTACTAAGGAAGAAATGATACCAATTTGTAACAATGATACTCCACAATCACAGAAACACAAAACATAGGCAACATTTCCTAATTTATTCTATGAGGCCTGCATTATCCTAATACCAAAACCAGATAAAGATGTTACAAAAAGGAAAATTACAGATTAATATCTCTCATAAATACAGATGCAAAAATCTTCAACAAAGTAATAGCAAGTTGAATCCAACAGCATACAAAAGGAATTGTACATCATCATAAACAAGCAGGATTTATTTCAGGTATGCAAGGCTGTTACAATTTGATTATCAACTAATACAATCAACCACATCAACAGGCCACAAAAGGAAAGTGATCATATCAATAATGCAGAAGAAGCATTTGGCAAAATTCAATCCCTATTCATGATAAAAAAAAAAAAAAAAAACCTACTTGAACTAGGATTGAGGGAGCTTTCTCAACCTGGTAAAGAGCATCTAAAAAACCTACCACTAACATCATATTTTGTGAGAAACTAAACACTTTTCTCCTAAAATTAGAAACAAGTTTACCATATCTTTTCTCACCAGTCCTATTTGACGTTGAACTGGGAGTCATAGTGCAATAAGGCAAGAAAAGGAAATAAAGAGTATATAGATTAGGAAGACAGAAATAAAACCATTTTGGTTCACCAATGACATGATTATCTATCTAAAAAATTGCAATGAATTGACAAAGAAAAACAAAACTCCTGAAACTAAGTAATTGTAGCAAGGTCACAGGATACAATCCTAATATATAAAGTGTATGGATAAATAAATAGTGACACATCTATTCAATAGAATATTATCAGTGATGAGGAAATGAGCTATCATGTCATGAAAAGACATGGAAAAAAATGAATATTTCTAACTGAAAAAAAGACAAATTGAAAATGCTTGCTGATTCCAAATATATGACATTCTGGTAAATCTAAAATTATAGAGACAATAAAAGGATCAGTGGATGCCAGGGGTGTTTGTGTGTGTCCTGGGGGGGGGGGGGATTGATAGTTGATGTATCTGGGATTTTTTGAGTGGTGAAATTATTCTGTAGGATACTGTAATTGTAGATACATGACATTATGCATTTTTCAAAACTCACAGAACTTCAAAATAAAAGGACTGAATGTTAATGTATGCAAATTTTAAAAAATCTTTTAGGATGTTTTGGAGTCACAGAAAAAAAATGCAGATTGTGGCAAGAGAATCTAACTGCATTAAAATTGCATGAAAGAACTTCACTGAGAGATTTTGGGGAAAAGTGCTAACCTAAGTAAGTTTGGAAATAAACAGAGTCTGTAAGACTAAAGGCAAAAGGAGCTTCACATAAGCGCTTATACTCTAGTTGATAAATTCATTTTTCATAGGGATTTGGATTATCAATTCTCATACTGCTATACATGTGTATTGGAATTGAACAACTCAACAATGAATAGCGGATGGTGGCAGCTGGGTTTTCATTGCTGTTTTGGGAATTTAAATAAGGGAGGAGGCAAGAATGATCCATGTGGCAGTGGATTACATTAATAAGAATTCATGTTTAATTTAATATACATACAGATATTAATAGTTACAGATAGAAATATTTGTAGATATGCATATATATTATACATGGGCTAGTATACACAAATATATTTCTTTTATCTGTCAGTGTTGAGGCCCTAAAAGAAGCTGTACTAAGAAGCTGTACTAAGCTAAATAATGTCCCCCAACAATATCAACTTATAATGTCTATAATCTGGAAATATTACTCTCTAAGGAAAAATGGTTTTTGCAGAGTGATTAAGTAAGGAAGATTATTTTAGGTAATCTGGTTGGACCCTAATTACACTCACATGTATCCTCGTAAGGAGGCAGAGGGAGACCAGCCCCAGACCTGGAGGTGAGGAGGCAGCAATAGGATCGTGGAGACAGAGGGTGGAGTCTGGCAGCCTCAAGTAAAGGCTTGCTGGCATCGCCAGAAACTGCAAGAGGTGAGGAATGGCTTCTCACCTCCAGGGAGCACAGCCTGGCCGACACTTTGTTTGTGGCTCAGTAAAACTGATTTTGGACTTCTTGCCTCTCTGGATTTGTGAGAGAATAAATTTCTGTTGTTTTAAGCCACTAAGTTCATGCTAATTTGTTATGGCGCCCCTGAGAGATTAATACAGGAGCCAACTCAAAGAGTTTCCAGTGGCCAAAGCTGGAACCATTTGAGTAACAAAATAAAACAAGTAGCATTGGGTTATTATTATAACCCAAAATATAAAATAAATATTCATGAATGCATAGTGATATAAAAATGAGTGATTGAATAAATATACGAATGTGAGAGAAGAGACAAATAAATCTCCCATGTAGAAGAATTTCAAAAAAATTATATAGATATTCCCCCGTTCAATGAGGTAGAGCACAACTCTACTCTTTAAGGGTAGGTTGTGCATAGTGACTTCCTTCCAAAGAGTATGGAATGGAAAGGAAGGAAAAGGAGTAACTTTTTAACAACTGTTTCAGCCTGGTGATCAAGGCCAACATCAACAGTCATAAGTCATGTTAATAGTATGTAGCCTTGATATCATGTAATGAAAATGGCACTTTACCTGTTATCTTTCTCTCCAAAACTCATAACCTCAGTCTAATAATAAGAAAAAAACATGAGACAAATTCTAATAGGGAATATCCTACAAATATATCTGATCAGAACTTCTCAAAATTGTTACCGAAAACAAAAAAAGTCTGAGAAGCGGAGAGAGAAATCATTTTTGTTTAGTATTTTCATTTATAGCCGTTACTTTTATTATTATTGTTTTTACTTTAACTTTTCTACTAATTGTACCATTTTAGTCATCTGGAGATAGATTTAACTCAACTTTAGTGTTGGTCACATACTTCTGTTTCTTTGCATGTCTGAATTTTGATTCAGACAGATATTATGAATGAAACATGGACATGTGGAAGAGTGACTTTTATTCTAGCTGACAATTAACTTGGCTGGACTCAAACTCCATACTTTTGTACAATGCAGTCAGAAGTTGACATTTCCTTCAGATCTATAGTTTCTGTCTGCTGCTTTTTTATTAGTTCCTCTTAAGTATATGTTTAGCGGTCAGTCAACCTTTCAGGCCAAGATCGGTCACTTATTTTGGGACTCATCCCCTTCCAAGCTTTCTGTCTGCTCTCCAACACCTTAAACTCTGGCCTCTTCTGCCTCAAAGCAGTAAGGCTGTAGCGTTCTGCTGCCCTGAGCTGCTGTGTAGATTGGAAATTGTCCTCAGGCAAGAGGGTATAAATTCCTCGGCCTCACAGGTGCAATTCCTGTTTTTGAGGGTAGACTTCCTGCAGCAAACAGTAGGGCTGGGATTCAAATCCCAGAAGTTTTGTTCCAAAGTTTTCATTCAACCTCTAAACTGTGCTTCTCAAATTTGTTTTCATTGAAGATGAAAAACCAGGACAATGCTAAATCTGGCTTACCATTTTATTTTATTTTGTTATTATTATTTTTTGAGACAGAATCTCACTTTGTTGCCCAGGCTAGAGTGAGTGCCGTGGCATCAGCCTAGCTCACAGCAACCTCAAACTCCTGGGCTCAAGCGATCCTCCTGTCTCAGCCTCCCGAGTAGCTGGGACTACAGGCATGTAGCACCATGCCCAGCTAATTTTTTCTATATATATTTGTTGGCCAATTAATTTCTTTCTATTTATGGTAGAGATGGGGTCTCACTCAGGCTGGTTTTGAACTCCTGACCTTGAGCAATTTGCCGGCCTCGGCCTCCCAGAGTGCTAGGATTACAGGCATGAGCCACTGCGCCCGGCCTTGGCTTACCATTTTAACTATAGCTTATTTTTTTGTTGTTGTTCTCTTACAAAACCAGAGAGTTGATGAAGTTATGTTGAATGTCCCTAAAAGCATGCCTGGTAGTACATTTTACTCTAATACAGTCCAGAAAGGTCAGAAAACAAGAAAAAAGTCATTCACCTGTGTATTTCTTCTTTGTCTCCACTAGAGGGGGAAGCAATACCAGACAAACTTGGTTAAAAGCTGTGAAAAAGAAACTCTGTTTAACACATTGACTGCCACTCTAGGGGGAAAAAAATTATTTTTTCCTTGGGGCCATGGTGTTTTCTTAGGAAAATAGAATAAAAATTTTGAAAACAAAATAATCCTTTCTAATTTAATGAAAAATTTTTTTATTGTTTTATATTTTTTATTGTTTTATTGCATCAGTTAAAGCAACTTGAAAAATAGTTCTCACAGCTCCCACAGTGAAGAGACATGTGAGTTACATATTGTTTACAAGGCCCCGGGCTCAAAACTTGTGCGAGTTGAATACAACTCACAGGGCAGTTAATGTGTTAAAATTTTTTTCCGCTTAATAGTATTTATTATAGATTTTTTTTTTTTTTTGAGACAGAGTATCACTCTCTTGCCTGTGCTAGCATCCTGTGGCATCAGCCTAGCTCACAGCAACCTCAAACTCCTGGGCTCAAGTGATCCTTCTGCCTCAGCCTCCTGAGTAGCTGGGACTACAGGCATGTGCCACCATGCCCAGCTAACATTTTCTCTGTATTTTTAGTTAGCCAGATAATTTCTTTCTAAAGGAAAGAATAGTTTGAATAGTTTGTGTTTGGGGTTAAGTATTGTGTTTTCTGCCCAGTTGAAGGCACAACTTCCTTTTAAAATTTTCAACTGTTTCACAACCTTTTAAAGAAGTAGGAGTCAGATAGAAATTTATATTGACTTGTTAGGATTGTCCACTAGATGTCACCTTGACATCTTAGAATCCATAGAAAACAAAAGAGCTAGCCTTTCTTTACAGGTATGCTATTTTCGACGGTGCGTATATAAACCAGTGATTTTATGTTTCCTCTGAGACACTTAGTCACTCTTACTTACTTACTTACTCACTCTGTCGCCCACGCTGGAGTGCAGTGGCACTATCATAGCTCACAGCAGCCTTGAACTCCCGGCCTCAAGCAATCCTCCTGCCTCAGCTTCCCCAGTAGCGGGGACTACAGGTGGCACCAGCCCACCCAGCTATGTGAAATCTTTAAAAATGTTTCTGAGCTGTGACTAAAGGCAAAAACAAAGCTTGTTAGATAGAATTTGTGAAAGAAAATTTCTACTTAAGAAGGGTATCCAGAAATCAAGGTGTTAAGTACCCCTGTATACAGTAGTCATAATAATAACAAGATAGATCTTTTTTAGTTGTCTAACCAATCAAATGTAACCTAATTAAATGTGAGAAAAGTGTTGTTCATAATTAATCATATTAGAACCAAAAGAAAAACTATAATGTTTATGGGCTCCATCGAAGTGTTCAAATTATATATTAATTTTTTTATGATTGTAAATTTCAAACTTGCATACAAGTAAAGGTAATAATATAATTAATCTACATGTACCCGTCACTCAGTGATGGTGATAATAACAAATGTAGTTTTTAAAATACATTGTATAATGAAATGTGTCAATTTTGGAAGATCTGCCTAACTTCTTGAACCAATATTGTACAAATGACCAATGTATTATATTATAAATTTACACATCAATAAAAGATACATTCAGAGTGCAAGATAGATCAGTGGATTTTGACGTAAAAGAGTATGAAAAGTTCAATGATATGGCTTCATATTTCACATTTCAAATAACCTAAAAGAACTGCTATCTCTTGATTTACAAAAGACTATTCACAGTTGTCTGAAAAAGTTGTTAAAATGTTACTCTCTTTTCCAATTACATAGCTATATGAGGCCAGAGATTTTTGTTTATATACTTCAACCAAAACAGAATATGAAAACAGACTGAATGAAGAAACAGATATTACAATCTGGTGTCTTCTATTAAGCCTGACATTATAGGGGTTTTCAGAAATGTAAAACAATGCCACTTTTTTCACTAATTTTTCCTGAAAATATGGAAGGTTTTAAAAAACTAAGTTATTCAATTGCAAAAATGTATTGGTTTATTAAGCTAATACATATTTTTAAATTTCTCAGTTTTATTTTCTAATATGGTAAATATTAGCAGATATAAGCAATATAAACAAAAGTTCTTTGTTCCTCAATAACTTTTAAGAGTATAAATGGTCATGAGACTAAAAAGTTTGAGAACTACTTTTATAGTCTCTACTTAATCATTTTTAGTTTTTTCAAGAGAATGGAAGGAAATGGACACAATGATTTTCTACTTCCTATCAGAGATTTTACATATTTTATCATGTTCTATGAATTTTCTCTTTTCTGAAGTCTCCTAACAGCATTGCAAATTTTACACACATTCCATGATTGAAGAACATGAGGTTTGGAAATGTCACTTGAAATCCTCAAGGTTGCACAGTAGCAGAGGAGAAATTCAAATCTAAGTCTGAATGACTTTGAAGACATTTTCTATCCTGCACTTAATTGTGTAGAATTACAACTGTGATGTGAAACAAAGTGGGGTGCAAACAGTGCTTTTTGCAATTCCAGAAAATGAAACAATCCAAGTGGCCCATGCATTTTGGGACCAGAAGGACAACTAAAAGACCTGGATAATACTTTTTTATTTTTCTTCCAGTTTTTTACTATAGCTTAGGAGCAAAGGATTGAATTTGACCTGCTTTGAAATTAAATATTCTTTTCAAACTTCCCATTAAGAAAATCTTGCTGCTTCCTAGCCTAGATCTTTTCTTTTTCTTTTTCTTTCTTTTTTTTTTAATTTTCTTTTTCTTTCTTTCTTTTTTTTTTAAATTTTCTTTTTCTTTCTTATTTTTCTGAGACAGGTCTTACTGTGTCACCAGGCTGGATTGCAGTGACCTGATCATAGCTCACTGTAACCTCTAATTCCTGGGTTTGAATGATCCTCTTTTGTTCCAGCCTCCCTAGTAGCTGGGACCACAGGCACTTGCCATCATGCCTGACTGATTTTATTCTTTGGTGGAGACAGGGGTCTTTCTCTGTTACCCAGGCTGGTTTTGAACTCCTGGCCTTAAACAATCCTCCCAAGGTGCTGGATATACAGGCACAAGCCACCACATCCAGCCCTAGATTTTCAATCTATTAAAACATATTCTATGAGAAACATAGAAATTTTTACACTTTAAGTTCCTGCTTAGAGGCTGGGCATGGTGGCTCCCTCACACCACCTAATCCTAGCACTCTGGGAGGCCAAGGCCGGAGGATTGCTTGAGGTCAGGAGTTCAAGACCAGCCTTAGCAAAAGTGAGATCCCATCTCTACTAAAAATAGAAAAAATTAGCCAGGTGTGGTGGTGCTTGGCTACTCCCAGCTATTCCCAGTAGTCCCAGCTACTCGGGAGGCTGAGGCAGGAGGATCAGTTGAGTGAGCCCAGGAGTTAGAGGTTGCTGTGAGCTAGGCTGATGCCACGGCACTTTAGCCTGAACAACAGAGAGTGAGACTCTGTCTCAAAAAAAAAAAAAAAAAAAAGGACATCCAAGTTCCTACCTAGAACTTAGTGGTTTTGGTCTTCATTTACATCATAATTGGAAAAACACTAAAAATATAAAATTAAAGCAAAATAACTGAAACAGAAACTGTACAGAATTACAAATAATCTATCCAAGAGGCAAGATGTTCCTGCTTACTACTATTTATGCATACAAAATTAATCAAAGATGAGATAGTTCTATTTCCCGCCGGGCCCTGAGCACCTTTTTGAACAGAGGCTGCTGTTTCATTCTCTTTGTTACCTACACCGCAATTGTAGCACAGGAAGTCCTTATTACATATTTGTCTCATTGTCAAACACAATTGACTTTATTTACAATGTATTTTTTCTTTAATTTAGATGTTTTTATTCTGCTATATAATTTATTTCATTCTATACCAGAGATACTCATTTCCATGTCACATAATCACTTCAAAAAAAGAATAAGCAAATCTGTCTCATCAGGATCAATGCATTAAAAATCCATAAAGTTTCCTTGTACATAATGTAGCTTTGCTAACAGTTTAAAAATGTTTTCCTTTATCACTTGGCAGGGAACACTTTTCACAAACAGGAAAACTTTTTGTTTTTAATTGTAATTAAGGCAATTGGTTAATTTACATGGTAAGTGGGTGTTGTTGGGGAAATATAACTAAAAACAAAATCTTCTCCCTATCTAGAAATTCTCTCTACAAAGGTTATAGAAAAGGAAAATGCTTTTACTGTTGAATAAGCATTACATAATGTAATGTGTATCGTTGGCAATCCACTAAGAGACTGCTACAACAGAAAGAAATCTCACCCTTGAATATAGCCAAGCAGACACAACCCATTGTACACGTGTTTTTAAGGTAAACAATAACTCAAGAGGTCTTGACAGGACTGTTTGTCACACATAGTTCATCTTAACTGTACCTGTTAATTGGAGTGACCATTTGTGCTAGTTAATTTGCTTTATCCACAGGAAATCCAAACTTCTCATATCTTCAAGACAAGAAGTAATTTTACAACTTGGATTACAGGCCCATCTAAGTTAGACTCCTACCCTCTCACAGAGCCTGGGAGATTAGAGGTGCTCTCTCTATCTCCCTTGATATTCAAATTTCAAAGAAATGGCTGCTCCCAGGTCCTAGAGAAAGACATTCCTAGATCATTAAGCTGGCAAAATGCCAATTTAGTCTTCAAAAGGATTTATATACATTTCAAAGACAGCAGAAAGGACTTGCAATGATAAGTTTTCTCAAGTAAACGCTCAAAGTAAAAGAAGGGGAGAGAAATATACTTTTCTTATTTTCAAAAATGAGAAGTAAGCCTCTGATTTTTAATGTGTATTTGTCCTTTCAGTATTTACTGTCTTAATTGCTTTAGGTAAATGTTTATGGTAATTGAGTGGGGTGGTAAGGAGAGAAAGGGAGCATTACTATCATCTCACTTATATGTTGCCTATTTTTTGTTTTGTTTTGTTTTATTCTCATGTTTCTGAATGTTAAACTTGGCATTTGTTTGCATATGCATGAACTATAGTAATCGCTATTGTACTTCACTATTGTGAAGAAGGTTCCCTTAGATTTGTTCTTCAAGATCCTGGCCTGCTGAGAGTTCTGGGAACAGCTTTCTTGACATCTTAATTGGTCTTTGTTCCACAAAATGTTAGAAAATCACATATTGGGCCGGCCAGGTGGCTCACACCTGTAATCCTAGCACTCCAGGAGGCCAAGGTGGGAGGATCGCTCAAGGTCAGGAGTTAGAAATCAGCCTGAGCAAGAGCGAGACTCCATCTCTACTAAAAATAGAAAGAAATTAATTGGCCAACTAAAACATATAGAAAAAATTAGCCGGGCATGGTGGCACATGCCTGTAGTCCCAGCTACTCAGGAGGCTGAGGCAGAAGGATCACTTGAACCCAGGAGTTTGAGGTTGCTGTGAGCTAGGCTAACACCATGACACTCTAACACAGGGAACAGAGTGAGACTCTATCTCAAAATAAATAAATAAATAAAAAAAATCACATATTAACCAGAGGTTAATAAATACAAAATTAATAAAGGAGTTAAATGTCCCTTTAATCATTACCTAACTTAATTCTCTTTCCTTTCCTTTCTCTCATTACAAAAGTATTCTTTGTTATAATTTCCTACTTAAAACTTTTTTTTTTTGCTATAAATGGTGCATTTTAGGTATAGGCTGATAGAAAGTATGATTAAGACAATCACTTTAATGAATGTGTCTGGAAAACTGTTCTTCTTTTGCTTTTAATGACACTGTCATCTCCTGGTTTTCCTCCTACTTCACTGGCTACCACTTCTTAGTCTTTTTTCAGACTCTGCCTTCACTACTTGACCCCAAAAGGATGGAGTGCTTCTGAATGGAGTTATTCAATGTCATTCTATAGGTAGCTTCTCTTAATCCCATGGACTTAAATACCATCTGATATTGATGAATCCAAATTTATATCTCCAGCTCAGATCTCCTATCAGTTCTAAACTTTCATATCCATTCAATAGCTTACTTGAAAGCTCAACTGAACATATCTCCTAAGCACCTCATACTTGAGAGGACTCTTGATGTCCCTCAGCGTGTTCTTCCCCCAGGCCTCTTAACTGTATAAATGATACCATTATCCATTCAGTTACTCAACCAAAATACAAAACAAAATAAAAACAGAAACAAAAATGAGAAGTTACTGACTCGAATGGTCCATATCAAACCCATCAGCAAGTTCTGTTGGTTCTACCTCTAGGATATATTTTCTGTCCTCTCCCTCTCTCAATCTCTATAGCCACCACTCCAGTACAAACCACCATCCTTTCCTCATGAAGACTACCATTACCTTTCAATCAGTCTCTCTGCTTTCACTCTTCAATCTCTTCCCCTATTCTATTCCCATATATTGACCATCATGATTTTTAAAAAAATGAATCTTATTAATTCATTAATCTCATAATAAAACTTTAAGAACATTTATTAAATTATAACAAACTTAAAAATCTTTGCTGGAATGTTCTTCACAATTTTTGTTCAAATGCCATAGACATTTAAAATTGGACAACTAAGAGTAAATATTGAAGAAAAGTTCCTTGCATTTAAAAATATCAACATTTTAAAATAAAAAGTTTACATAATTCATCTAAATATATTCAATTAATTATTAAACATGACAAGAAAATTATTTTGTAATATCTCTTAATGAGATACACAGGACTTCTTTTTAATTAGACCATATTTCTGTATATTAACATTTTTCTTTTAGCTAGAATATGACAGGGTTCAGGGTACAGCATTAGTTCCATTCCTAATGTTCACTTTAAGGGTTTTTTGCATAACCAAATGTCAATCATATACGTTATATAAATAAGCCTTAATAAGCTTAATAGAGAGATGAACCCTTGACAATTATTATATATGGTTACATTTGTAATCTCATTTTAAAGTTAAAAACTATTAAATTTATAATTATTCATTTGACAGAACGAGCATATCCTATCAACATCTGAGAGAGAACAATTCATCCTAATTAAACAAAGATGACTTTTTATAGTTCAAAGCATAACATTCTAGGTTATAATTTGGGAACATTTTGCTCTACACCTGTACTTAAATAGATATAAAGAGGGTGGTTTAATCAACTTTGTAGAAATTAATAGCAAAAAGAGGAGAAAGCATTATTTAGTATGTGCTTACAAAAAGTATACTAGTATTTACAGGAGGATGTGCAATATTAGATTATTAAAATTAAAACTGTTAATTGAAATCTAATAAATGAGTCATAGGAATACATAAAATGGTAGATAAGGGGCTAAGTGACAATAAACAGGAAAATTTCACCTAAGCGAAATAAGTGTGGCTTTATAGTATCCAATAATCTTTTAGCGATAGTTAATGAGATATATCTTTTCCAACTCTTAATAAGTATTTAAGAAAAGAATAAAAAATAACCTCTATCTTAACTCTATCATATATATTTTTGTTTGTGATACAATGTCAGAAGTAAAGGAAAGAAGTAAACAAAAAATACTTTGACCTCTTCCTTAAGATCATGCAAACTTACAACTGAGACATAGACTAACTCATGTACAGTAGCAATGTATAATATTGCTTGGCTATTTTACCAGAACTCACCACAAATTATGGCCTTTCTTAGATGGGTATCTAAATTAAGTCATCTTTAAAATGGGACTTATAGCCACTGATTCTTAGAGTATATACCAGATACAGATTCCAAAACATCTTTACTCTTTAGATTTCTTTCTAAAAAGGCTTATAGTTTCAGTTGACACCATGATATTTTAATTTTTCCTCCTTAAAGGTCAGTATGTCTTTCAGAAAATTATAACAGTTAAAAATAAATAATTTTTAAATGGGGTATTCCTCCCAGAAAAATATTTTAAAATTTAAATAGGATTGAATGATTTTAAAAAGATAAAACAGTTGTACCATTATTTTTTTTTTCAAATCACATACTTTATGCTACTGTGGGTTTTTTTTCCTAGTTTAATTCTTTCAAAAATTATGATTCAGATTGCAGATGCAGTCACAGCAGGCTACGTTTCTAAGGCATGGGTCATTCCATTAGTACGTGATCTCTAAAAACAGTCTCACCAAGACATGGACCATGGCATTTTATTCATGCAAGGCAGAGTTCTAAAAAACAGGTTATAATTTTAGGATACATTTTGTATATTACCTTGAATTTTGTATATCGATCCTTTGATATTATTTTATTTTTACATAGCTAATTAAAAATATGGAAAACATTGCTTTTTTGTTGTAAAAAATTTCTTTTAATTCTTTTAAAGCATGTTTGTCATGTAAAAAGCTGGTAAGTAGAAGGAATAAAATACCATACTCTTGGCCGTACATATAATGGTTTAGAACACAGTCTTTAGGACCTAATTAACTAGATTCAAATTCCAGCTATGCCATTTACTTACTCTGTGTACTTGGGAATTTTATTTTACTTGTCTGGGCCTCAGTTTCTTCATTTGCCAAATAGAAATGATGTTAGTATTAACAATAATTATACCATAAGGTGTTGTGAGATGAAATGAGTTCTTGAGTAAACCATTCGGCTCTAGTAAGTATTCAGTAAGCATTGGCTATCATCATCCAAGATTACCACTGTTGATGATTGACTATTATGTTTTTTCCTCATGGACTTTTAACACTGGTTATAATAATACATATATAGGTGCATATATACATATATATGTATCCTGATTTTCTTTCCTTTAAAATTAGTTTTTAATAATGCTTATTTTTTATGACTACAAAAATTTTAAACATTCTTTGTAACAAAAAAAAAAAAAAATGCAGACAACATATTGGTTCAAAAATCTTGTCCTGGTCATGGAAACCATTTAAAATGCTTTTCCTAGAGTGTCCTAGCTCACTGACATGAGCAACTGAGGCCTGCCCTTCTCATCTGTGATGAAGGCACAATGTAACTCTGAAAATTGGATACTCGTCCCAAGGGAAATCAGACATCTCTCCCCGTAATATGTCTTCTGAAGGTACTTATGATGGAGTCCTGATGCTGGCTGCCTCGGTGATGAACATGTGACTGAAAGTCAGTATCTCTAAGGGAAACAGTCCCACCTCTCCATCACCAGTTGCTATATTGTTTCACCCAGAAGAAAATATTCCCAGAACATACCTTGAGCAACAAGGAAGCTCCAATATTTTGTGGAGCAGAAATATCAGAAGGCTCCCATGTTCTGTAGGAGTGAAGAGGAATTCAGGGGATGTCAGTTCTCTGGGCGAGTGCATTCTCCTTGTCCTCCTATGAAACAAAAAAGGAATTTCTCTATTTTGTTTAATATCTGACATAATATCATTAGGAAACTAACAAACACCTACTGTGTGCCAGGAACTATGCTAGGTCCAAAGGCTTGAACTCTGTTCTTCAGAAAGTCCAGTGCATCCATATATTTCCAAACTCATCCTATTTTTTAAGTTTTTCAAAGATATTTTTTTTGAGACAGAATCTCGCTATGTCACCCTGGGTAGAGTGTTGTGGCATCAGCCTAGCTCACAGCAACCTCAAAATCTTGGGCTCAAGCGATCCTCCTGCCTCATCCTCCTGAGTAGCTGGGACTACAGGTGTACATCACCGTGCCCAGTTAATTTTTTCCATTTTTAGTAGAGACAGGGTCTCCCTCTTGCTCAGGCTGGTCTTGAATTCCTGATTTCAAGTGCTCTTCCCACCTCCACCTTCCAGAGTGCGAGGGTTACAGGAGTGATCCCCCGTGTCCAGCCGTGTTTTTCAATGATTGACCTCATCCATTCAGCCAAACTTACCTCCCATATCATACTCCACTGTGAACCACTCACTTGACTTCATTTGTTCGTTCCACAAATGCTGTCCAGTGCTTACCACATGCTGGGTATGTTGGCTCTGCAGATAAAGAGGCCATCTAAATGAAGTCTCTGTTTTCACAATTTTTAAAGCCAGTATGAGATTCAGACTATTGACAAACAAAATAACCTAACAGTTTGTAATCCTTATTGTGAAGAAAGAATAAGAAAGATTGGAAGAGAGAGAGGGTGCGAGCAATTTAGGTGAATATATGTGCTATTTTGGATAGGGTGGCCAAGGAAGGTTTCTTGGATGAGGAGGGCATTTGAATAGGGACTTGAATAATTGAGGGAGAGGGTTATGTGACTATTTAAGGAAAGAGCTTTCCAGTCAGATGGTAGAGCAAGTGCAAAAGTTCTTGAAGTGGAGACATGCATGAGCAAGAGCAAGCTGAACAAAGTGTGTCAGGTGGAATAAACTCAAAAACGTGGTAGATATGTAATTGAGGAGATAGCCAGGGGCCTGATCTTACAAAGGGGGGCAGGGCATGGTCAGGTAAGCCTTTGAGTTTCCTTTCCAGTAGGATGGGGGGAGGGGTGGTGGTGGCCATATTGAGAGCAGGTGGCAGGCAAGCCTGAAGGCAGGAGGCACTGTTGGCTATTGGGGTTTTCCAGTTTAGAAAATCCATCTCGGCCTCACTGTTACACATGGCATAGATTCCCGCTTCTTTCCCTTTGCTCTAATCCCTTTCCCTGGCATCATCCCACTCTTCTCTCCACTTATCCAATCCTTTGCCATACAGCTCAAGTCACTCACTGATTTCATTCACTTCCAGCATATTTTTCTACTGGAAAAAAATATTACAGTTGAATTCTCTTTACATCTTTCAGATAGTTTAACATTCCTAGATTCTGCCAATGAAATCTGTTATTTTAAAAGTGATCTCCTCTTTTATTCATTCTTAAATTGATTGGCAGAATTTTTAATTATAAGGAATTGAAAAGAAATACTAAAACTTGGGTTTAAATGAATCTAAACCATATGAAATTAGCCAAATATCTCATTTTCTTTTTCCACATTTATGACACCTAAAATATTTTTTTACTTTATTTTTTTATGATTCTATCTTACTAAAGTAACATTTTTCTTACCTAGAGATTTCTGATTCCAAAGCCTTATCTAAATGGAATGCAGAAGAATATGTTTCTGAGCTGCCAGAAAAGATGCCCAAATCCATGTCCTAAAGTTCACATATTTTCCACGTATAGCCTCATTTCTGCAAATGGTGGTTAGAAGAGTGACATGATAAATGTCCATGGTGCACTGGGGCAGGAAGTTTTTCACCGTGCTTATTTCTGGGGATCTCATTTATTATGTGAAGTGGAACTTGTCTTTCTCCAGCTGTTGGGATGGTCCACTCAGCACACGGGACGCTGTGCAGGCTGGCGACAGTCCCAAGCTAACTACTCGATAAGCAGGAAATACTGGAGACACCTGCAGGAACAGACTGGTGCATTCTGACTGGAAGGAGCAAGGATATATCTGACACCATTTTTTTTAAGCTAAGAAGTGCGAGGTTTTGAGAAAAGTGTAGTTGACAAATTAAAAAGCATAAACTTTCTCTTATGCAACTCTAATTCCACTTCTCTCCACTGTCCACCCTCCTCTTTGTCTATCTTATGCCCATCTCCCTACCTAGGAGAAAGGAGGATGAGTTTTGTATACCATCCTATCTAACCAATTTATTCTTTGAGAACTAGAGAGAAATGTCTGGAAATAATGAAAAACATAGAGCAAACTGCATAAAAATGTCTCAGGAATGTCTGCTAAAGCATCACTCTTGATAACGGTTTTGCATAATGCATTTACAGGAAGTTTAGCATTTATTTTTTATGCTATAAAGTTGGCACCTGAATTAATCAAGATTAATGAGCTGGTCCTGCAAATAATGAGCAGCGTCTGAATGACTGTGGTTTAGGCTCGCAATGAATGCCTGTTGAATTGAATTCCATTTCAATAACAATCTGCCTCATTAAATGAGTGACACGAGTCCTGGGAAAGGCAACTTGTATGTCCGGCTCATATTAATAATTAGGACAGCTGTGAGCAGATAGGAAGGCCCTAGTTGCCTCCTTAGATGATACAATGGGCATTTTACTCAGATTTCTATCGGGAGGTGTGCACTGTAATAGTTACAACATGGCCTTAGATTCCAAGAGCTCTGGCTAGAAACCTGTTATTACCAGTTATCAGTTGCACAAGGCATACTTTCTCTGTCTCAATTTTCTTTTCTACAAAATGGTCATAATGATCGATACTCCTCTTGGACTTTGACAAGAAAGACCTCTGCCTTGGGCCCTCCCCTGTTCCTTTTCTGGCTATTCTCTGCACGTGATGTGAAGAATTAGCAGAACCAAGAAGATATGTCCACCCAGAGGCTGCAGGGCTCCCAGCTCCACAGACCAGCTCCAAGTATCTGGGACCCAGAATTTCATGTGATGGGACTCTGAGCATGCAGGAGATGGCCAAGGAAGGTCTGCTTGAGAGGAAGGGCATGGATGGGGCTTGTATGTTCTGTCCACAAACATGCATTTTAGACATCTTGTTCTATACAAGATCCACTTGCATTGCACAAGAATATAGGAGCGGGGAGAAGAGAACAGGGGGTGCAGCTGGGATGTGGCTGCTTTGCTAGAGCAGCCACGCTTCTATGCAAAACTTTAAGAAGACAGGGAATTTGAAATTTGAACCTGGAATTCCAGATAGTTATAAAGTACATTTTTCAAGCTAAGAATATGGAATGTATTTTATTTAGCATATTGTTCGCTTGATTTTTAAATTATTTGTAAAGAGTTTAAAAATTTGAGATAACTGTACATTCACATGCAGCTGTAAGAAATCATGCAGAGAGATCTCTTGAACACTTTGCTTAGTTTTCCCTAACGGTAACATTCCACAAACTGTAGCATAATATCACAATGAAGATGCAGACGTTTATACAATGCAAAGAGCTCATTTTGATTTCCCCAGTTTTACTTGGACCCATTGGTATGTGTTGCTGCATATTAAGTTCTCTACATTTTATCACCTGTGTATGCTCATGTTTTGCTGCGACAGTCAAGAACACCAAATAGTTCTAATACCACAAGGATTCCTTGTGGATTTATTACTTCTAAATAAATAGACATATGGAGTATCCCAGCAAATGAGGCAGAAAAGCATTACAATTAAATGTTTGGCTTAGGCTGAATTAAGAATAAAGTAGTATGTCAGAATGGAAGATCTTTCTCAAGGGGAAAAACCCTTCCTGAAACAGAAGCCATGTATTAACCTATGAATTCTACTGGAGGGAGGTTTTTTTTTCCCACCTGTAGTTAGAGATGAGGATGATTGGACAATTGTACTTCAAACTTCTGCCTCTGGTTTCTTTCTTTCTTTATTTATTATTTATTTATTTTTTTTATTTTGGCATATGATGGGGATACAGATTTTAAGGTTTCAATAAATGCCCTTTCCCCCCCTCCCCCCACAAGTCTGAGTCTCCAGTATGACCATCCCGTAGACGGTGCACTTCTCACTCATTATGTATGTATCTATCCATCCCCCCCCCATCCCCCTGCCCGATACACTATTATTGTAATACCTATGTGTCCACTTAGGTGCTGCTCATTTAATACCAGTTTGCTGGTGAGTATATGTGGTTCTTGTTTTTCCATTCTTGGGATACTTC
>VSMD01099580.1:0-87270 GCA_008750895.1 Mirza zaza
GGCTCAAGCCTGTAATCCTAGCTCTTTGGGAGGCCGAGGTGGGCGGATCGTTTGAGCTCAGGAGTTCGAGACCAGCCTGAGCAAGAGCGAGACCCCATCTCTACTATAAACAGAAAGAAATTAATTGGCCAACTAAAATATATATAGAAAAAATTAGCCGGGCATGGTGGCACATGCCTGTAGTCCCAGCTACTTGGGAGGCTGAGGCAGCAGGATTGCTTGAGCCCAGGAGTTTGAGGTTGCTGTGAGCTAGGCTGACGCCATGGCACTCACTCTAGCCTGGGCAATAAAGTGAGACTCTGTCTCAAAAAAAAAAAAAAAAAAAAAAAAAACAGGCCCAGATGACCATTGCTTGTAGGTCCCTGGCCCTAGGAACATGCTCTAACCACCTAACCAATCCACAGAAGAAAACAGTTGGGAAGAACTGTAAATCTAGTAGGAAAGAAGCTAACTGATGCAACTTTCAAGATGAAAAGAGAAGGGAAGGGGAGGGGATGGAGAAAGGAAGTTTGGCCAGATGTACTTAAAGCCTCTCCTCTCGAGGAGTTCAAAATGAGTGGGGCCTTTTGGGGCAGGGCTGCAGTGACACCTGGGCCCCTAGAGAGCAAGATGACTGCAAGTGAGGCAGGGCTTGAAAGGCTGGGCAGGCGGGTGGCAAGGCAGCCGTTCAGGAAGGAGGCCGGGCTCCCATCTGGAGAGCCAAGGGGCTGGGGCTGCTGAACAGATGGAGGGAAAGTTGCAGCTGGTGGAAATGCACTTTCATGTGTAAAGTTTGGTCCTTGGAGGATTGCAATTTCCAACTCTGAAGGCAGCAATGGGCAGGTGGCTCTGCTCCATGCTCCGCCTTTTCCCCCTGTTGCCACCCAGACAACTCAACAGCGGCGGTGCCAGGATTCAGCCACCATGCCTTCCGCCAGCATCCCTTTCAACAAGCAGAAGCTGGCATGGTGACACTTTGGCACAGCCAGATGGCAGAGGACTGCAACGCTTTAGCAGCTGAAGGAGGCAGGGGAATAGGAGAGATTAATCCGGCCTCCCAAGGAAGGGACCAGGTAGACTGAGAACAGACAGGGAGATGGAGGGAGAGGATCGGGAAAAGTACATGCACAGACCTTCCAAAGCTGCTCATGTTGTATGCACTGAGTCTCCACTCTGGTCTTGGTCAAGCCTCGGCTAAAGAAGAGGCAGTGGGGAAAAGGAAAAACAAAGCAGACTCAGAGGCTCTGGCTTTTTACCCCAACTTCAAAAAACATTTAAGGACAGAACATATCTTCAGTTTTTTATAAAATATGTGCTTACCAGAGCTTTAAGAAATAAAGTGATTTTTACATTCTCTGGCTCTGACCGACAGCCACCTGCCTTAGCATATGTAGAGCCTCACCCATTGGAACGGAGGCTGCTGGCACAATATACGACCTCTTAAAGTTCCTCCCTGTAATGCACAAGCTCTTGGGGGAATCACCCACCCACCCCAGTTAACCACACCTGAGAGGGAAGCAGCTTGGGTGCTGAGCATCAGGCTCTGCCTCTTCCTTCTCTCTTTATTTGCCACAGACTGTGCTCCAGGGCATCAAGAACAAAAACTGCCAACTCTGTCTTGTTAAAATCCAAGTAGTGCTTTTTTTTTTTTTAAGAATATGTAATTTTGCTTCCTTTGTTGTTTGTTTTTGTTGTTGTTTTTGTTTTTTAAAAAAGACTGGAACTCAGATCCTTATTCCTAAGTCCCTTTTCCCAAGAGAAGTCATTGTTTGAGATAATAACTTAAATATTCTCGATGTGGAGGTAGTCTCTCTCTTCCTAGTGGGATGTCTTCTTGGCTCCTTTCCCAAACTTGGCATCAAGACCAAGACCTATGACAAGGGAGAAAATAGGCTTAGCTTTATGGGGGGAAATGAAACCTACCAATGATGGGGGGTAGGGGAGTAGTCAGGCTTTGTTCTCTAAAACTGAGGCTTTAAATAAAAAAAACTTTGGAACACTGGTTCTATAAAACGTCCTCAGAGATAACAGAATGGGATCAAATAAAACAAAAATCACCAAGATACTGCTTATTACTTACACACACACCCCTCATCACTAGTAGCATAAGCTGGTGGGGAAAAAGCATAATAATTCTGTCCTGCTCAAGGTCTGGGGAAATGCAGGTCATTGGAAGGAAATCACAAAGATGAAATGTGCATTAGGAAGGCTGTATTAGAAATAATCCTTCCTTTTCTCTTTCAAAAGTGTTCTCTAAAATAACTAAACTAAGTTCTCTCTCTCTCTGTCCCTCTGTGTGGCCCAGAAAGACACCTGCTCTGAATGGAACTTACCCAGGAACACAAGCACAGTGCCCACCCACTGCATGGAGCTGATGGGGTTGGCGAAGAGGATCACAGAGGCCAAGATGGTGAAGAATTTTCGAGTTGTAGTGATGATGGAGCAGGTCAGGGGACCGAAATACACAACTGTCATGAAGATGAAGCTCTAGAGAAAGACAGAGAGAGGTGGAGTTAGGCTGGTTCTCAGATATCTGCCATGAGGTCTAAAGTCTCTAACAGACAACAGGGTTAATCTTGCCACTCCCCCCCCCTTCTTCCAGCCAGGCCAGTGTTTCTTAGGGAACCAGCTACCATAGTGGGGAAGCCAAACCGTCCCCTCTCAAGCACTCACCTGGCCCAGAGCACTAGTCAGGCCAAAGAGCAGGATGTTATAGGTGATGGAAGGGTACCTCTCAGCAAAGCTCAAGAACTCCCAAAGCTCCCCAGTGAACAGGATCCCTGGGAAGAAATGTCAAAAGACGAATGGCACATCTTGTGTAACCATACCACCCTGAAACACTCCTGCACATGGCCTGTTAACGTACTGTGAAGGAGGGTAGGGGTGGAGTGTGGGAAAATATATGGAGTGGGTTTGTATGGTCTAATCATGCAGCCTTCTCATTTTTCTCTGAGTAGAGAAACTAACTAAAGTCTCAATTTTGGGAGAAAGGCTTGAAAGTTAAGGAGTTACTTCTACCAAATGGACCAAAAGCAGAGATCCTCAGATGTCGTGGAGGTGCTGGCCCATATCTCCCCAGCTCAAGGTCACATCCAGGCAGTAGCAGCTCCTCCATTAACCCCAGTGTGCTGTACAAAAAACACTTTTTACCTGTGCCCAGATTTGAAAAGTTATGAAGTGCTGATTTCAAAACAAATGCATTTATGTTTGAGCTGTATTCAGTGTAGGAAGTAAGTCTCTTTCCTGTGAGTGAGCACTATGCCTGTGTCTCATTTCCCTCATGAGAGGGAAAGTTCCCAGGTCCCCCATGTGTTTTACAACTGTGCATCTTCCCTTGACAACTGACACAGGTCTACCCTCACTGTGTTAGTAGCAAGTAGCAAGCACATCCTGCTGGTGCAAGTTTTTCCAGGAAGGTTTCACGGGGGCTTGGACAGAAGGACAACTGGCTAATACAGGCATCAACTAAATGAGGGCAGTTTGCCCTCTGGTGACACATGGAAAGAACAGCAGAACTGCTCCTTACCGGCTCCCAGCAGCAACGTTGACCAAAGGTTGATGTTCAGCATCATGTGGTTGGAGCCTGTTTGGTAATGAGCCCGCATGTGGTCCTGGGAAACACCTGTTAGTCCATCCAGGGTCAGAGACAACAGCTGGGAAAGAATGGGAACAGCCTGCTGTGAGGTAGCCAACCAACAGGGACCTTTCCTAACCCAGAACACAGGGAGCCTCACTCTCAGGCTCCTCAGAAAGCTGTTGCCTTAAGATAGAGTCATTTGGTCACTGGTAGAGGGTGGGGAGAGACCATGCTAGCTCCCTCTCCCCTCCCCAGGCACTGGACTGACAGGCTAACTGAGCCGCATAATGATTCTGTAATCAGAGTAGAGCAGAAAGCCTACTGCTTCCCAACATAATGCCTTGAAGCTGATGTGCAAGGGCCCACAACAGGCTGTGGTGAGCCGTACACATTCTGCCATTAAAGCTGGCGAGGGGAAAGCTAGTCCCAGAACGTTAGCTTCCTAGCTTGGAGTACAGTACTCCGGAAACTGGATTCTGTGGTCAGACTGTCTGGATTGGAATTCTGACTGCCACTTAAATAGCCATGTGACCACGGGCAAGTCACTTAACTTCTCTGTGTCTCAGGTTCATCATCTGTGAAATAGAGATAATACTACCCATGTTATAGGATTATGGTTGTACAAATTAGTCAAATAATATGTAAAACACTTAGAACAGTGCCTAAGACATAAGCAATAGCTACTCCTGTATTATTTTTAACTCTGGCTTCCAGATTTCTTGGGAAGCCACAGTGAGAGACACACTACTCTTCCCTCTTGGCTCTCAGATCTCTGACCTCACACCAGGATTTAGACACAGGCCTCAGTGTTATTTCTTCCTCAAAAGGAGAGCTAAGCTGTAGTTAAAATATTTCGAGTTTCCCACTATGGCCTCAGCAGAGCCAAGGGCCCTGCAGCAAAGACCAGAAATGGGGGGCAAGGAGCACCATAACTTCCCTTGAGACATATAACTAGGCTTCTGGCTGCCTAGGTGGACTGTCCTTTGGCTAAGTTTATTGGAAAAGGCTGCCTTCCCCAACAGGATCGCATACCAGGAGCAGCTCTCCATAGCCGACTGCACGTTCTTCCATTCCAACTACTTTCTTGGGTTTGTACATGAAAAGGGCCACTCCAGCCACAATTAGCAACACACACAAGTATTTGGCCAGTGGGTATTTCTTCCTCAAGAGGGTCACCCCAAGGAGCATGACTACAGGGAAAAAACAAAGTAGAAAATTCAGGCACTCACAGGCACTGATGACTCTAATACCCTTCTCCCAGGAGCCAAGGAAAGACTCAGGGAGAAAAGAATGTCTGAGAAGAAAGGCCTATAGAGGACAAGAAGAGGGGGCCAGGCTAGCAACTAGATAAAAATGATTGAGCAATAGGGTTTCACAGAGTGTAAGACAGGGAAAGGTAGAGGACAAAGGTGAAAGGTCCAGGAAGGAACAGGGTAAGTAAGGGTGGGGAACAGTGGGGAAGGATAAGAGGGATTTAGGGTGTCTAATGACACTGTAAACACATGGGACGCTGAAATGACTGACTATGTCACACAGACTAGGTCAGCCTCTAACTTCCATTAAGAATTACCAGCCTATGCACACCACAGGAAGTGACAAAGATGACGGGACAGACATGGGCAAGGGCTGAAATAAAAGTCCCTGGAGATAGCTATGATGGGATGATGAAGCCCAGAGGGACACAAAGTTCTAGCAGAAGAGAGTGCTTACCACAGGAAAAGTGAGGATAGAAGAGGAAGACCATCTTCTTTGCTTACCTGGGATTGGCTTGCAGGATTTACCAAGGACCTGAAATTAAATTTGGCAAATATTTCTGAACATCTGTGATGTGCCAGGTACAGTGCAAAGTACTCTGTCAATTAAGATGAGTAGGGTCTGCACCAGGGACCTCAGCCTCAGAAAGCAACCCTATCATGGCCCAACCCACCACCACTAAACCCCAGGTCTATGGTTCTAAACACTCTGAATTTCTCAAACACATTCTCCCAGGAGTCACAGACCTGAGGAAAAAACCCTTAGTCCTTTTCAAATAATTTCTGAGCCAACCCTCATCCCACCCTGAGGTTTCACCTGAGTTGGGTAGTTGACAAACTGTAGTGCTGAGTTGCTGGAGACCATGGCACCCAGATAAGAGACAGAACAGGCAGCATAGAGCCAGCTCCGAGTACGATCCACCCTGGCAGTGTCAAAAAACTGGATCACTGGGAGAAGACAAAAAAACATACAAGAGAAACCTGGTGGGGCTAGGATGGACCACTAAGCCAAGATGAGGCCACATGAAAGGAACTTGTCTATCAAATAAGACACAAACTATTTCTGTCTTCTTAGATGGGAAATCTCTGAAAATTATTCAACTCTCCAATTGCACCTAAGCCTAACACAAGACCACATGCAGGGTGGAGGTGGGGGCCTCAATCAGTTCAAGGGACAAGTTAGCCCTGCTGCTAGTGCCCAGGGAACAAAGAAAGAAAGCTCAAAGCATGCTTGAAGCTGACACATAAAGGAACGTCAAAGGGAAAGAAAAAAACGTTTTAAGTATTCTCAATAGGGATTTGGAACACAAAGACCCATTCTCTGCACATTTCTGATTCAGAAGTTGGTATAATTTAAAGAAATATTACTTTGCCCCATTTCAAAGTCATTAGTTTTATAGACTGCACAGAGAGGCTGTGTGAGTACTAAAAGGGGTGGAAACTGTAAGTTAGAACTTAAGCTTTCATCAATGACTAACACCCAGGATGCAGAGGGGGTTTATATACAATAAATTATTATCTAGGTACTCACAGATCTTGGCAAACACAGCATTGATCACACATTGGATGAAGACCAAAGTTAAGGCAAAGGTGAAAGTCTCCTGCTTGGCTCCCTCTCCATATTTTCCTCTTGTTCTAATAATGAAATGCATGAGAAAGAGAGAAGAGAAATTAGTATATTTCACTCACTGTTATCTAGTATGTCCACAGCCACTAAAAGCTTGGAAATTATCTTGCCTCTTTGGATGTAGGGAGAGTTTGTAAGGACCGTTAGGTTAGGTTCATCTAAAAGAGGGGCTGATTTTATTGGATCTAGAAACTAGACATCCTACTAATCCCACAGCCTAGGAAGAGAATATCCATAAAGGATGGTGACAGAGGAAACATGAAAAAGTAGTTGGTGAAATGAGGTACCCCAGGCAGGAGGAGAAGAAGGTATTTGGGTTACAGCAGCGAGGCTGAGGGCGAAAGAAGAGGCTGTCTGCAAGCATCTGGAACTTCCAAAGAGGAACTTGGGGCTGTTTGGTGGTAGATGTCTCAGCCTGTAAAATTCAGGCTCTTACAACCAATAGGGCAAAACAACAATAAAAACCCAGCTAAGGGAAGTAAAATAATCAGGTCCCGAGAATCCAAAGACCAACTCTGGCATTTTGGAATTCTGGGCAAAGGTAGCAGGTTGCAGGGAGGGCGAGAGAGCCAGGCGGGAGGACAAAAGGAAAGCCCAGGTCCAGGGGCAGATGGCCCAAGAAATGTACCACATGATGGGGATAGAGGACTGGATTAGGGGGCGCGGGGGGGGGGGTTGCTCACATCTTTTCCTGCAGGATCCCATAGTAGAAATAGCAGACAAAGACTCCCAGGAAGCAGAGTGGCAGGCGCAGCCGGTCGGGCACCAGGGAGCTGCTAGAGGCCATGAGACGACCGGACGAGCTGACTGGAGACCCGCTCACAGCCGGCAGCGGCAGCGGCGGAGGAGACAGCTCCAGCCGGACATCGCCGACCGGCGGCAGAGGCCTCATAGGAGCTGCAGGCGACCGCCGCTCAGCAAAGCCCAGCAGTTCACTGCCACAACTGCCAGCTCAGGGCTGCCGAGGGGGAAACTCCTCAGAACCCAGAAACCCTTCTAGGAAGGAGAACCCACGTTGCGACGTTGGTTCCATCCTTGGGGGTCAGAGGAGCCAGCTGTCTTAAGGGTAATTTCTTGCCGTCGAGATTTTCCAGTCAGGCAACTCCGAGGGCAACTGCGACCCGGAGCTCGATGTGTGGCCTAGGAGATGCCAGGGCGTAAAGTGATGACGTATAAGAATGTGGAGGTCACCAGTTGGCTGCGCTGTGCGAACATAGGCAGGTGGGCGGGGAAGGAGGCGGTGCGACAGGCAAAGCAAATCAAATAGTCTTTTTCCCGGCAGGCGGCCAGGCTTCTGCTGGGTCCTAACGCCGATAAACCCTCGCTGCAGCCTTGGCGCCCTCTAGAGGCTGCTCGGCGTCAGCGACTCTACTTGCTCTAAGAGAGGAGTGTTGGAGGCCTGACTTTGACAGCGGTCCTCCTTCGTGGGCGCCTCACTAGGCTTTCAGCGGGATGAGCAGCACAGTAAGCCTCTGCTAGGTCACTTAAAGACACTCGGGTAACCTTCCCGTGTCACCTACGTTCTTAGCCACAGTTTTCTCAGTCTCTGAAATAGGAATAATTAGTAATAGCCACTTTGTCGCCTCTTGACTGTTTTGAGGAGCAAATGAGCTGAGGTTTGCGAAAGTGTTTTGTAAACTGTAAAGTGTGCTGTGCAAGTTTAAGGTATTATATTATTAGTCATTACTCTTTCTCAACTCTGATCTTATTTCCTCACATCCTGGAGGTGGAAATGGAAATTTATTGAAGTGCATTTTCTTCAAGGTCTTACAACTCATGGACAATGGGAACAAGCCTTCAGCTGCTCTTCGGAATCATTCTCGTTAGTGAGCTCCTCACTGGATTCATCCAAGTGTTGGGTTTCCACCTGCTAGCACAAATTACCTGTGCAAGACTGACCCTGGGTCTTTCCACTACCATCCTCTGCCCCCCACTTAATTTGCCCAAATCTCAGGCTGCCTGGTGGGCTCTGGGCTGCTGTCTTGGTAGAGGCTCTTTCTCTTACAGTAGCCTGCTGCTTTGGCACAGCCTCAGGCAAAGGAAGGAAACTCTGGGCAGCACCACACCCATCACTCCGGGCCTGACTCACTAAGGCTTTGGGGGCAAGCCAGACATCTTTCAGGGGGAGGGGTAAGGGACAGAAGATAGGGTCTGTCCCCAGCCCACTGTCTCCTTTATATTAGTGGGGAAGGGGATCCCCACACATTTACTCTCTTGCCCAGTGGCTTACTGTACTGAATCAGCCCATTATGCTAGGGCACCAAACAGCAGCTAGGGTGAGAGACCTGGGTTCCAGTCCCAGCTTTGTCTCTTCACCAGCTGAGACATCAAACAATTCCCTTGTCCCCTGAGTCAGATTTCCTCCTGTGAAATTAATGGGAATACAATAAGAAGCAAGAGACCACTGCGGTCGGAAACATGGGCGCTGGATTCAAATGATCAGGTTTCTAATCCTGGCTCCCCGACTTTGTCTTTTGGGGAAAGTTATTCAACATTTTTGTCCTTCCCTTATTATACAGTGGGATTTATCACATTTCTCTCATTGGGTGACTGTCATATTTCAATGACATTTTATGTAAAGCACTTAATGCACTATATGGTGTTTAACAAACCAATGAATAGTTAGTTAGGATAGCCTGTTTTCAGCGTTTGTGGTGAGGTCTTATGAGCTAGATACAGTTGTATTTATTATTGTCCTTAGGGTAGCCAACTTATCACAATGAGGATAATGTGTCTTTTGTGAAAATGCTTTGGAAATTCCAAAGCACTATCAGAATAGAATGTTGGGATATTTTTTCCCTTTTTTCCCCAAAGCTCTTACAGGTATAGCACAATAAAGCTGAGAGGCTGCGAAAGGATAAGGACAGTTTCTTTGTACCCTCCAAGGCTGCACCCTCTGTTGTGGGTACTCTCTGAGATGGGAAGACTACCCAAAAAGAGCCGAAACTTCCCTAAAACTGTGCAAAGAGGTTCAATCTGAATGTTATTCGCTGATCTTGTTCTCCTTGCCAGAGCAAGGAACACCCACCATGTCAAACTGTCTCCCTTTGGTCACCCTGTTTTCCTCTCTGAAATCCACTCTGGGCCAGGCATTGTAGACCATGCCTATAATCCCAGCACTTTGGGAGGCCAACCCAGAGGCTCCTTTAAGGCCAGGTGTTCAAGACAGGCCTGGAAAACATAGCAAGACTGTCTCTACAAAAAATTTAAAAATTAGTGGGGAGTCATGGTCCATGCCTATAGTCCAAGCTACTCAGGAGGTCGAGGCAGGAGGGTCACTTGAGCTGGGACAGAAGTTTGAGGTTGCAGTGAGCTATGATGGGACCACTGTACTCAAGCTTGGGCAAAACAGTATGACCCTGTCTCAAAAGTATATAAAAAAATAAGATGAAAACCACTCTCCCCAGGGAGCTTTTCCAGACTCACAAGAATGGGTAACTTCCCCAAAGGCTCCCTCATCCTACCTCCAGGACACACCACACTCTTCATTCTGGACAGCCTTTTCATGAGTCTGCTGTTTATAAGCCTATGTAAGTGTTCAAGAATGGTGTCCGGAGGACAGGAACTGTGTCCATCCATATAACAACCAGATATGTTAACTAAAGGCTCCATCTCTTGAAGACAAGGATAAAGTGATCAATATAATACCCTCAATCTCCACCCCACTCCTCCTACCCCAGATATTTAACAGAACCTCACACTGCTGGGAATACTTATTTATTTGGTCTATTAACACCAAGATCTGCAAAAAACAACCTCTAAACACAAGATAAGAAAACTCGAACATTAACATTCTTCAATTTGTGTAAGCTCTGCAGTACGGAAAATATACAAACTTCAAACTGCTGCAAAAATAGTGTCTTTGGGAGAAAATAGAGTTTCTACATCGATACAAGAAAAATAGGCATTTTTCTAATCCAGCCTAGCCCTGGGGCAGGTGGGGGGGGTGTAGAGGTGTCATTTGCCACCTGGAGGAATGCCAGCTCTTCCCCTCACTACCCACCTGGGGCTGGGCAGGCTGGGCTGCTGCTTAAGACAATCTTTAGTCAGGGTGAAAGCGAGATGAAAATGCCACTTGGGAAAATGCTTGGTTCCCTCCTCTGCCAGCAGCTGAATTGGTCAAGTGTGATGGCCCTTCAGGGCTGCTTTGGTCAGCTCCTCCAATGAAGGAGGCATGGGGATGGGGCTGAGAGGATGGGGGATCTGTCTTCTGGTCTCCTCTTCTGTGACTGTGGAGGAGGAGAGGGAAGGAAATCTGTGGCATCCCCTCTCCTTTGGTCACGGCCAGCTTGCTCCGTGACAAAAACAAGGGTCTCCTATATAGTCATTTGGATTCACACCCAGGGGTGGGAAACTCAGGACCTTCTGGGGGTGAGTTTTCCACCAAGTGAGGAAGCGGCAGGTACACAGGTGTGAGTTGTGAGCTGCCCAGCTGCTAGTGGAGAAGGCAGGTCCCCTCACATTCCGAGGGGCTGATGCCCATCAAAAAGAGGACCTGGGGCTTTGACACAATAACTGAAAGTGCTCAAAGGCCGAGAGGGAAGGGCTCCTCTATCTCCCATCTCAGGGGAGCTAGGGAAGGGCCTGCCACCAAGGCACTGGTCTCCATGGTTAAGTGTGGAGGTTGGTACCCTCAGACCACCAGGGAGCTCTGGAAGAGCACGGGCTCTTCTGATGGTGGGGTGCGCTGCCACGGCTCGAATGGCAGTGGGGAGGTCTTGGAGGCCTCTGGATCCTTCCGAGGTGGTGGCCTGGGGCTGGCAGGAGGAAGGGGAGAGCCTGGGCTTGAGGGGCAATTTCGGAAGATGAAGCCCATGCTGGGGAAAAGGGGCTTCATCAAGCTGACGGGGCAGAAGGCTGAGCCAGTCGGGTTGAAATGGACTTTGTTCTTGTCAGGACAGGAAGTCAGGAAGGCCAGGTCAGGACCTGGGGACCTGGAGAATGGAGAGAGACACACAGACACACACGTACACACACAAAGAAACAGCCAGTGAGAGAGGGTAAGAGATGTCACGGCATCAGGGGAGCGGGGGTGCTGGATATCTGTTCAAACAGGGCAGTAACTTGACCAAAAACTAAAAGGCTATATTCTCTAGGCCCCTCAGCTCTCCATTTTTTAAAAAATATGGCTAAACAACAGGAAATACACTTCAGCTAGAAATAGGGGAGATTGAAGCTAGACAGGAAGGAGAACTTCCTGACAATGTGATTCTAAGAGACCAAGGATCTTTTCATTTGAAAGATTTCATCAGTGAATGGTATTACTATTTTGGGGACAGACCACTTGCCTGAAAGCAGAGATCAAGGAAAAGTGACTTTCGAAGACTCTGTTTAGCCTAAAGTGGCGTTTCTCAGCCTTAGCACTATTGACATTTTGAGCTAGATAATTCTTTGTTGCAGGGTAGGGATGGGGGTGCTGTCCTGTGCATCACTTAACAGTATCTCCGGCCTCTAAGCAATAGAGCAACTAAAACATGTCTCTTGATATTGCTAAATATTCCCTTGGGGGAAAAAATGTCCCCTGTTGAAATCTGTGGACCTAAAGAATCTAACTCTTTTTTTTTTTTTTTGAGACAGAGTCTCACTTTATTGCCCAGGCTAGAGTGAGTGCCGTGGCATCAGCCTAGCTCACAGCAACCTCAAACTCCTGGGCTCAAGCAATCCTGCTGCCTCAGCCTCCCAAGTAGCTGGGACTACAGGCATGCGCCACCATGCCCGGCTAATTTTTTCTATATATATTAGTTGGCCAATTAATTTCTTTCTATTTTTTAGTAGAGATGGGGTCTTGCTCTTGCTCAGGCTGGTCTCGAACTCCTGAGCTCAAACGATCCGCCCACCTCGGCCTCCCAGAGAGCTAGGATTACAGGCTTGAGCCACCGTGCCGGCCAAGAATCTAACTCTTAAGCACATTTGAAAGGCATGATTTTCAAAACTTTGGCGGGGGGAAAGAATAGCACCACTGTGAGAAAGGCAGTCTGTCAAAAGATCTAGGTTCTAATTCACCATGTGGCCTTGGCCATACCTGTCTCACTTTTAATGTGGGAAGAATCATCCCTTCTCTTCTGATCATTTAGGAAAAATGGAAGGATAAAAGGAGGTTAGGTCACAGGGTCCCTAGGTAAGGAATCCTTATGATAAAAAAAGTAGAGCGTCTGGCTGTGTTCAGAGAACCTCATGGTTTTAGGATTCCAGGTAAGAAAACGAAGGTGTGGGGAGGGATGAAGCTCTGTCATTAGTGGTTTCCATCAATCACCTTTTTCTTTTTTCCTTTTTATTGAAGTATAATATATATACTCAGAAAAATACACTTAATGTGCCGACTGACACAATTGGTTGCCATTTTAATTCTAGAATTCTAATAATTCCAAGGGCCAGGAAGAAGAGCAGAGATCTGGCCCAGAGTAAAATGCGGTGGAGGGAAGTCACAGGTCCATATGCTGTGCGTGTTTGGGAAGGCCTGAGGCTCCACAGAGGCAAGGACAGTGGCAAGGTGTCCCTTAACGGAGAAAGGTTTAAAAGAATCCCACTTTATGGGGGGCAGGGCTGGGGAATGGCTGCAGAAGGAATGTTCTAGGTGTGTGCTTGTACATGTGAGGAAGGTAACCAAAAGGAAACCAGGCAACATCTAACATAAAGGCAACTAGCATGACCCCAAACAGCTTGATTCCCTGCCTGGAAAATCCAGGCTACTTTTGAGGGGATGACAGCTAGGAAGAGGAAAATGTGGCAAAAGAAGGGCTAAACACAAGAACTTCCCAATAGGAAAGTTGATAAAATGAAGAGACCCCCAAAAGCTGGGATTTCAATCCCAGGATATCTTAGAAAATAATGATGGATTGTCACCTCTCTCCAAAGGTCAATGCAGAGGCAGGAGGCTAGATGAGATGCCATTAAGACCTCTTCTGGGGCCAGGAGCCTGTAACCCTAGCACTCTGGGAGGCCGAGGCGGGAGGATCACTCGAGGTCAGGAGTTTGAGACCAGCCTGAGCAAGAGTGAGACCCCGTCTCTACTAAAAATAGAAAGAAATTAGAATAACTAAAAATCTATAGAAAAAAATCAGCCGGGCATGGTGGCACACGACTGTAGTCCCAGCTGCTTGGGAGGCTAAGGCAGGAGGATCGCTTAAGCCCAGGAGTTTGAGGTTGCTGTGAGCTAGGCTGACGCCACGGCACTCTAGCCTGGGCAACAGAGTGAGACTCTGTCTCAAAAACGAACAAACAAAAAAAACTTTTTCTGGCATTATGGGTTTATGGAAGAAGCAAGACAAATCGCAGCCTAATTTCCACCAGCCTTTCCAAGCTGTAGTTACTCAACTATAACATGGATTGAGAGAGGGCACAAGAGCTTAGAGTCTGCTTAAGTGACAATATCTGGCCTCTTCCCTCCACAGCTCCTCAGAGGATCTAGGAGACTTGGAGGGAAACCAGGCAACAGTGATGACAGTAACAAAAGCCCTAGTGGCAATGGTTTTCTCCATAACACCTACTATGGGTTATATGTGTACCTTTGGCTACCACAATAGGGTGTCCTCTCCCTTATAGGAGATGCAAATGGTGCTCTCAATGCCTGAAACCCAGTCCCAGCTAAATCTTCACTCACATACCATGACTAAACTTCCTGACTGCCACTGAAACCACAGCTTCCTGACTGCCACTGAAACCAGTGTGAATCTGCCCCGACAAATATTAAGCTGGCCGGGAGAAATGAAATGAGCTCGTTGGTGCCTGCTCAGTGGGACAGTGTGCACATCTGGAAAGGTCTCTCTGCCAATGGGAGGGAATTGTAAATAAATCAACAGAAGAAGGGCTTCTGGATTATCCAATCTGATAATCAGCATAATTATCATTGGGAATATTCTAGTCCTTACTTGCAAGCACTAGAAATTTCTGTTTGGGAGTTCAAGACACTTGAACCACTGCAGCCACAGCATGAAGACTTGACTTAGAAGCAACTGGAAAGCTGTTTGGGGTCCTCATTCTACTCCGGCGGCATGAAAGGTTTGTAATCTCTGACTGACGAGAACTCCTAGTGTGTTCTCCCCTTCCCCCCTACATGTCTCGCTCCCTCTCTGATTATGGTCTAGCAAATTCTCACACCTTCCCCGGGGATGGAAAAAAAATAGAAGAAACGAAGGGCTTAGGTTTCAGATATCTTTCCTTTCCAGTTCCTGCTGCGCTTGTGGCTGGCATGTGGGCAGAGAGCAGGTTTCTATGGAGATAATGATAAGCAAAGATTTAAGTGCTCAGAGTAGGTAATGTCAACAAGTTTGATCAAGGAAAAACCGCAATACTGATAATCTAGAGTTGACAACACCTCTGTGATGACAGAGTCCAAGACAGAAGAAGGGCTGGGCAGGTGGGGTAACGTGGGGCTCACCCTCCACCCTTGTCCCTCCCACCCACACCCTGTCCTCCTGATGTACTCACATGGCCTCTTCAAACACACGCACTCTCTCACAGCCTTCTGGGGGCTCCCGTTTGAAGACATAGCTGTGATTAGGCCGGGGAGAGGCAGCAAAGGCAAGGACTGGAGATGGGCTGCCATCTTCAAGGAAGGCCGGGTGGCCTGGAGAGGAGGCTGCAAACAGAGAAAGGCTGAGTCTAGGAGAGACGAAGGAAAGGCCTCCCCTTTTCTTGGCTCAGGCTTTGGGTAGAAAGGGGCAAGGCTGAGTGACACATGGTAAGGGAGGTGGCAGAAGCTATGCTACTCCAGTCTGTTTGTCTGAACTCCACCTTATGAAACCTTTGAGGCAGCTTACAAAAATACAGAGCTTAGAACAGAACAGAAAAAAAACAATCAAACTGATGGGAAAGTGAGGTCTCATATCAAGTCTATGTTCCCAGGAGGAAGAGTGGGACTGGAACTCCAAATCTCAGACTTAAAGGAATCCCAACTGCTGTTTCTCTCTGCCTTCTTCCGAGGCTGCAAGCCCCTGCCTGCCAACACATCATGGCTTCCTCCCGTCCACAGCCTTGAAAATCTGTCCCTGTTTCCAGGAGGAGCTCCTCTCCGACTCAGAGAAGCAGTCCTTACTTAACCCTACTTGTAGGATAAAATTCCTCTCGCTTTCCACACAGTGAATGTACTTTGCCTAGGTTGCAAATATTGACTTTCTCTGAATTTATCTCACATTTATTTCTTCTTACCCTAAGCTCTGTTTACCTATGTGTATTGTTGGGTCATGCCCTCGACCAGCCTACCCCATGGGGTTGCTGTGAAAATCAAGTCTGCAATGCAGGCAACGGTGCTTTATAACATAAGGGTCATATTAGGAGGCAGGAGTCGCGTCTCACCCTCTCCACAAAACAGCCAGAGCGCAGGAGAAATTATAGATTTGGAGTCCAAAAGATGGGGTTTGGGTCTGGGTCAAACTGTGTGACCCTGGGCAAGAGACCCCGTTCTCTTATTTGATATCACTCACAACCTGCCTGAAACCTATTGCTGGTAATGAGTAGAGTGGGCACCTGAGCAGAGACTCTCTGACTGTCCCCTACAGCTTGCTGAACTTCAGCCAAAAAATGAGGTTGTGAGGGATTGCTTCTCTGGATTCCAGTGAGGATGAAAGGAAAGTATAGGTGCGGAGACTTTATAAACTCCAAATCAGAATGTGATGTATTATTAGTATAACCTATAGAATAAAGATGACTCATACAGTCAGTTTAGTGAGTGATAATGCTGAGCCTGAAATTGAGTAGAGGCAGAAAAGGGAGTGGAACCCCACGTGGCCCAGAGTCAGCCCTGCTGCCGGGCCTTGCGGCTTACCTTTGTCGTTGGGAGTGGATGCCAGCTCCTCCACAGCACCCCGGTGTTCCTCACGGCTGGCCCGGCCACAAGGCTGGGGGGATGCCAGGGGCATGGAGGGAGAGCTGGCAAGGTTGCCAGGCTCCAGGAGGAGGAGAGGATGATCACAGCTGCCACTGTGCGGAGGAGCTGGGGCGCGGTGCCCATCAGGGACCTCAAGGATCTGACGGGGAAAGGGGGGGGTCAAGACTCTCAGTCCCGAGTCTTTCCAGGCCTGCAGTACTGCAGTGACCCAAAGGGTCCTTCCCCTGCCGTTGTTCTCATCTTCTATCCGCAACACACAATGACAGCAGAGCACCATTTTCTCAGATCATTTATTTCCCTGGTCAACCTTCAATCTAGGAGAATCTCTCTCTTGTTTCTCCCTGTAGCACTTTGTTCTTTTTCCTAGCAACACTTGTAGTCCCACATCTGACTGCATATTCATCTGTATGGTTTAATCAGTGTAAGCCTCAAGAGGGCAGGGACCTTCTGTATGCTGGGCTCTGGGAACACAAAGATGAATAGTATGTGCAGGGGACACAATGGGGGCAAACCTAAGTGTTTTGAGCCACTGCAGGACCAGCATGTGGACGACTGTCAGGTACGAAATGCCTCCTGACCCCTCCTTTTTTAAATGCTCAATGGTACTTGTACCCACAGTTCACTAAATAGCATGCATGTGTTTGGGTGTATATAAAATCCTCTATGCATCCACATTAAAAATCAACCAGTAGGTAAATCATAAACCAAGAAGTATGTCCATTATAATTATATTAATACTGCCCAACTGGCATTCCCCAGTTACACCGTGTCAGTATAAAAATGTGCCCGAACTACAAACTAGTTCAGCCTCTGTGGAAAGCAATATGGAGATACCTCAAAGTGATACAAGTAGATCTACCATTTGATCCAGCAATTCCACTACTGGGCATCTACCCAAAAGATCAAAAGTCACTTTATGAAAAAGACACCTGCACTCAACTGTTTATAGCAGCACAATTCACAATTGCAAAGCTGTGGAAACAACCCAAGTGCCCATCAATTCATGAGTGGACTAATAAAATGTGGTATATGTATACCATGGAGTACTACTCAGCCTTAAGAAACAATGGTGATATAGCACCTCTTATATTTTCCTGGATAGAGCTGGAACCCATTCTAAGTGAAGTATCTCAAGAATGGAAAAACCAACACCACATGTACTCACCAGCAAATTGGTATTAATGGATCAACACCTAAGCAGACATATAGCAGTAACATTTATTGGGTGTCAGTAGGGTGGGAGCGGGGAGGAAGGGATGGGTATGTACAACCACGAGTAAGAAGTTTGGGGGATGGACATGCTTGAAGCTCTTACTCGAGGGGGGAGGGGGGACATGAGCAATATATGTAACCTTAACACTTGTACCCCCATAATATGCTAAAATAAAATAAAAAATAAAATAAAATAAAATAAAAATGTGCCCGAGACTGCAGAAAAGGTGGCACATAATTCTGCCTGGGAGTGCGGCGGGGAGAAGGCTGAGCAGGGCAACTGGGCATGAAGAATGAAGGCACATCACCAGGTGGTGCTGGAGGGAGGGACATGGTCACACAGGCAGTGGGGTGGCGGGAACTGAGACAAGGGTGGGTTCCAGTGCTGAGCACGTGGAGAACAGTGAGCATCAGTGGTCTGGCTGAAGAATGGTGCCTAGCCTAACCTCCCCAGCTGCAGACCCTCCTCTCTGCCAATCCTTGTTCCTTCTCTTTCACAAACTTCCCCAGTGACACCTACCCATCTCTGCTGGCCTTGTGGCTAAGCCTATCTGAGACTAATAAACTCTGTTCGTGTTGCTCTCCCAGGCTGGTGTTTGTTTATTGCTATTTACGTAGCCACAGCCTATGAGGCCTCACTGAGCCGGATTCCCAGCTCCCCTCATCCAGGCTCAGCAAGACACTCGCTGCTCGCAGGGCACAGCCGCCACTCACCCGCAGCAGCTCCTCTTCACCCTGCTCCTTCACAAACACCTCCTCCAGCTCCTGGTTGAGCCCTTCCAGGCTCCTGTGCAGGCAGGGGCTGAGTCGCAGGACTGGGGACCCTGCGGGGAAGCTGGGAGGGGACGCCTGAGGAGGAGGCAAATGACACCATCACGCAAGGCCCCACCGAGTCATCAGTTCTAACGGGGGGTAGTGGTCATATCTACACAGCAGAACCAAATGAATAAAGTGTTTGGGGACAGTTACAGCATGCAATAGGTCCATTCAGGGTGCGTTTCTCCAGAAGTCAGAGTCTAGTGAGGTATGGACTGTGCTTCTGAGTCATTGACTCAATTCTACGGTGGTGGGGGTAGAGGTGAAGGAAATTTAGAACAGCAAAGAAGCCCTTCCAATGTCACCCAGCAAGTCCAAGTTCAGACTAAAGCTTCACAAAACCATGCAATGTGGTGGGGGGTCAGTAGCTGGGAGACCCAGGAGGACTGGGCCCCATACAGGGGCCAGCCATGGAGGAAGACAACGGGGAGGGCCCTGGGGGTGGGGGAGAAACATACCCTCAGCGCTCCCCGCACGCCATGGTCCCCCAGCAGAGGGGAGCCCCGCTCCTTCTCTTTCCCACTACGGCTCAGCTTTGTCCTCTGCAGTTGTTGCTTCAACTTGGTGATCTAGGAGCCAGGAAAGAGGGGGAGGAGAGGCAGGTGAAGCAAAGCAAAAGTGCACCGTGACCCTCCTCCCAGGTATGGCTCCTGCCAGAGGTCCATCAAAATATGGAAAGGGAAGATGGGAGCTAATCTTCCATCCCAAAATAGCATGGTGGTGTTAAAAACCGTGATGATAAGCTCCTCAGACAAGTTGGATACCTTACGAACTAGATGGATCAGTTTCCAAAAAAAATTAAAAATATGCACACTGAAACCATCTTATCTTTCACAGATTCCAAAGGCCTGGGATACAACTCTATTAATAGCAACGGAAGATGATGTCTCTGAGTGCCAATAGCAGTTCACTCCTCAAAGTACGTTCACAACTATCTCAAAGGCCGTGAGACCAGGAAGGATAGAAATATTCTCCCCCATTTTAAAGTAGACTACACTACTAGGCCCTCAAGAAAGAATATCAGATTTTGCCTTGATGTCCATATCCCGTAATAATTATAGATTATCATTAACGATTTTGAATATTATCCATCCCCATCACATGTGTAATTCTGGACCTCCTTGTCCTCGGTTGGAAAATGCTTAGGGGATGCAGAGCGATTTAAATATGAGCTTAAACTAAATGGAATTCAGGGAGTAGATCTGTTGCCCGTACCCATAAGATTTACAACTATAGCCAAGAAGAAAGTGCTGTTTAGATTTGCTATTGTGGGTCACTCACACCACGAGCCCCCACCCTTAGTGTGAATAACTTGTGTGCTCTGATCATTGAAAACTTTAAATATTTTTTATTTCCCCCTCATCTTAAACTCACAGCGCATTCACTTCCTATTTTCTCACTGCTGTCAGCAATGAGGAGGCAGAAGCAACTTCCTCTTGCAAAGGGTCGAGGGTGAGTCTTGGCGAGCTGGTCCTCTCAGGACATAGCATGTCAGGAGCAGCTGATTTGGGAGCCCTGGAATATTCCAGCCTATGGCTCTCCCTGCTCAACCTCAACAACTTTAGCCTTCCTGAGCAAGAGGGAGGGCCAGGAAAAAGTGGGAACACATAATTGTTTTTCTCTTCTTTTAAGAAGAAGGCTGAATGAATAGTGAAATAAAGAAACTCACTGCCCATCTTGCTCCAGTCTCTGAACTGCCTATCTGGATCCAACCTCAAAGTAGAGGGAGAACAAGGCAGCTCCAGCCCTGTGCTTGCTGCTGGCACCAGTGGTTGCTGGCCAAGCCCTCCCTAGCAGGAAGATCTGGGGCCCTAAGACATGGCCACCAGGAGGCTGGGAGTCAGCTATGAAGGAGCCAGCTCACCAGGAAAAGGATAGGTCAAGGCAAATAAGGCTAGAAATGTAATTTCACTTTGGAGCAAACACATCACGTGGTGCTGGGGGATAGAGAAGAGGCAGCTACCCTAGCCAGGGAGTAAACGGGAACAGCTACCTCTTTTCGGTGGTCTGTGCTGCCCCAGGACGCTGAGCGCTTGTGTGTGCAGGAGCTGGCCCGCTCACCTTCTAGCTCTTGCCAGGACAGGGGGGTCTGCGGGAGAGAAACACAGTGAGACAGAGCAGCTTCTCCGGCAGGCACTGGGGAAGCAGACACCCAGTTCCTGGGTAGAGGTGGTGGCCCTTTGAAGGCTTCTCTTTCATCTGCTCATCAATCTCCTGAACGCTCCTAGCCTGTTTCTTCTTTTGAGCTTCTCCACCTGCACTGCCTCCTTCCAGCATCCTCCAGCAAACATGGCCTGGTGATCCAATTGGGCTGACCTTCCCTTTGCTCTTTTATGACTTTTATACATGTATTCTCTAATATATCCCCAGTTATTCCAGATGCTCCCCTGTGGTGGGGACAAGTACTGCCCTCGCTATTCCACCAAGCTCCAAGACAGCACAGGCTCAGGGAATCGCTGGCATTCTTTATTTTCTCACCCTCTGTGCCTAGCACAGGCCTGGGCTCCTGGGAGCCCAATGAAAACAAGTTAATAGACAAGAGTGCATTAAGGAATCATTAATTGGTACAACAGGAAAAAGGTCAACATAGATCTCCCTGACCGAAGCAGGAGGTCTTATAGTGTGATGCCTCAAGCTTGTTTCTTGCTTTTTCCCTGCACACTGAATTAAGTGCTGGAGGCCCCCAAAGTCCTCCTGAATAAGCAGGGAGGGGACATTTTCAGAAAGGAGGGCCCAGAGATCTGAGCCCAGCCCAGATTTCTGACCCCTCTTGGCCTTGTCACTCCTCCTCTCCTGGGCTGGCCCTGCCCCTCGTGAGAACAGGGTTCTGTCAGCTGTCCTCTCCCCAGGCTGCACGGAAGACAGAGCGCCCAGGATGGAAGCTGGGGAGTTGTGGAACTACCTCCTGGGCCCCCAACCAAGGGAGGAAGCTGTGACTCTGAACATAAAGCTGAAGAGGCCCAGTCCCTCCCCACCACCAGTATCCCTACTTCCATTCCAAGGGAGGGGCCCAAGGGGGAATGCTCCAGTGGAACCAGTTCCTGTCTAACTTCTGTGCGCACGCTGCCAAAAACATGAGGGCCTGGGAACCGTCTCCTCCAAGAGATCTGCTGACCTCCCCGAGAGGTTGCTGCAAACAGAAAAGGGGGAGGACAGAGGGGGAAAAAACCCAACTACTCACCACCCAACAGCTGCTCAGAGGAGCCCAGTAGGGGAGTCTGAGCGGGCTGTGAGAGCAGACAGCCCAGTGTGACAGCTGCAGGGGAGAAGGGCCGCTGTGGCCTGGGGCTCCCTGGCTCTTCCTTCTCCCAGCTGCCCGGGGATCAGCACCTTTACTGGGCTGTGTGACACAGCCAGGGTAAGACAACTGCCCTGACTGCCTTGTCCTCATGCTAGCAACACAAGGGAGAGCACCCAGAGATCCCCTTCCCCCACCATCCCCTCCTTTAGGAAAAGGCCAGGCAGCACATCCTCCAGGCCCGTATCTTGGGCACACACCCCAGAGCCCTCAAGGTGAAGCTGGCTCTGACAAAATACGAAAACCAAGCAGCTGCTCTACTTCCAAATGTCTGTGTTCTCCAAGCCAGGATGTCACCAGACAGAGCCTCAGGAAAGGCTGCCTCAGGTACTGGAAAGTGAGGAGGGAGTCCATCTCTCCTCCAGCCACCTCGACAACTGACCCAGTGGACACAAAAACGGTCCTCCTCTCTCCGGGCTCCAAAGCCAACCCTGCAGATTGCTAGCTCTGCCAGTCAAAGCTCGGAGCCCAGTGCAAGCCCACTGTCCCTGGAAAGGTGCAGAGGCTATGGAGGACAGATGTTTACAGCTAAGGTGATCATGATGCCCACTTCTCTCCCTCCAGGAAGACACTGCTCACAGGTGGGCAGGGAGAGGGAGGGAAAAACAGCCACACCCAGGCTGCCGCCGCTTCTACTACAATCTTGTGCAAACTCAAGTCCCTTCTTTCTTCTGGGATACGTGAGGGATAGAAGGAGATGCGTAGGCTGGTACAGTTTAGGAAGGTGGTCGAAATCATGGCAGCTAGGATGATCTCTCTCAATCCCATTTTACCCCCCATCTCTCTGCTCAGCAACATCTTCTACCAACTATTGCCCGCTCCGTGTGAACTGTGCTACCAGGGCCATCACTTGATCTCAACACCCACCCCTGGTCATAGAGATCACCATGTGACCATTTATGCCATCAGCTCTCCAGACTTGGCTCTCTGTCCTACTCAGTCACACCCGTCCCCATCTCCTTTTTCTTACTTTATCCCTGACCTCTAAGCCTGCTTTCCGAGTGTACATCATTCATGCATTCCACAAATAGTTACTGAATGCATACCATGTGCTGGGTGCTGGGGACGCAACAGTGCACAACACAACAAAAACCCCTTGTCACCTCTGAGTTTATGTTCTAACTAGGGAGACAGTTTAAACAGTGATAAGTGTTAAGGAAAAAAAGTACAGCAAGGAAAGGGGATAGGAATGCCAGGCAGGGAGGACATGATTTGAAATGTCAGGGAAGTCCCTAGTGAAAAAGTAACACCTGAATAACATGAGGGAGGGGCAAGGTGTGAGTCATGTGGATACCCAGACAGAGGGAATGACAAGTGCAAAGGCCCTGAGGCAGGAGTGAGCTTGCCATACTGGAGATTGATGAGGCCAGTGTGGCTGGAGCAGAGTAGCAGGAGGTGAGGTAAGTGTGACAGGTTAAAAAATAGCCCCCCAAAGATATTAGGAACCTATATATGTTACCTTATTTGGTAAAGGTTTTGCTGATATGATTAAGTTAAGGATCTTGAAATGGGAGGATTATCCTGGATTATCTAGGTGCTCCCTCCATGCCATTACAAATGTCCTTATGTGAGAGAGGCAGGGGGATATTAGACACATGCAGAAGATAAGGCAATATAACCACAGAGGCAGAGATTGGAGCGATGTGGCTACAAGTCAAGGAATGCCAGAAGCCACCTGAAGATGCAAGGAATGGAATCTCCCCAAGAGCCTCCTGAGAGAGCAAGACCCGGCCAACACCTTGATCTCAGCCAGTGAAACTGAACATGAACTTCTTGTCTCTAGAACTGTGAAAAAATAAATTTCTGTTGCTTTAAGCCACTAAGTTTGAGGTAATTTATTAAAGCAGCCTCAGAAACCTAATACGGTAGGTTATCCTGTGCTTGAAGCAGTTTGCATGCTGGCTTTGAGTGTTCTTAAGGCAGGAGTGTATGTGGGTGTGGGCTTTAGCCCCTCCCACTGGACTGGGAGCGTCAAGAGTGGGGACCATGCCCCCTATTCCCTGTGCCCCTGGGTGGACAAGACCTTCCTCTTCTGGGTCTGACCAGGGGTCCAGACAGAGGTCTCAAGGCACAGAAAAGTCACAGTAAGGAAGGCCACCCTTCTAAGAACTAACCTTTTGGCCACAACAGGGGTCAAGCTATGTTGCGTGGCAGCACTGTGAGTATTCATTCTAGATGACCCTTTGGAAGCAGGTTAAAGCTTGAGGTCAGCAGCCAAAAGGCCATGTTTGTCCAGGGGACGCATGCGCTGGAACGGGCTTAGTTGACACCCTGGCCTGGGGGGCAGCTGAGGGACAAGCAGGGCTGCTTGCTAACTACAAGTGTTATCAGCCAGCTGTGCAGCTGATGCCTGGATTATCCAAAACTGGATGTGGCTAGACCCAGGAAGCCTGGCCTGGGATTGAGATCCCCAAGCGACATGTGGAAGGACAACTGGGCATAGAGCGGAGGACAGCTTCCCACAAAGCCACCTACTATAGTAAGGAGGAGGGACAGGATGGAGGTGACAACCACCCACACTGGAGTCTCTTTCTTGGCCCCCAGCTGAACTAAGTTTCTACCTGCACTCCATGACCACAGGCAGGAAGAGTCCTGGCCCTCGCTGTCCCCAGTGACCTTGACACCTGAGTAAGCTCCACGTGCAGAGCTGGGCCGGCCCTGGGAACATAACCCGCTGCACCTTAGTAGGAGTGTAGAGCGGCATGGTGCTGGCCTGGTGTGGATGGCCAGTAACTATGTGTTCAACCGACATCAGCAGGGAACCAGTCCCTTAGGACTCTGGCCAAACAAAAAGGCAGGAAAAGGCTCTGAGGGGGTCCACAGACCAGTCCTGAGAACTCTGGCTGCAGGTGGCCAAGGCCACCACCTCTGCCCGATGGTGACTATGCAACCCTCAGATTTTCCATCATGGCTCCATTTTCAAATATTTAGTACAGTTGTCAAACCATATGCCAACAACTGGTCCTGATTGCCAGTTTGGAAAGTAGGCGTTGTGCCCAGGCCCCTACACCCACAAAGAAAAACATTTTTAAAAGGCCTGTGATGGTCAGACTAAACCGTGTGGGAGAGGACAGCATGACACAGGAAGAGAAAAGACAGAAAGGGAAGTCCACCAACAAGTATGCCCACCTTTGCCTTTGGCCTTCATGACACTGCATGTGGTTTGTAAGAACTTAAGCTATTTTTTTCCCAAGGGGTAAGTCAAGGCTAAAAAAAAAATTATATGGTGGCAGCTTCCCCACCTGACCTGCAGAATGCAGAGGAAATAGGGCTGGGCTGAGCAGGCCAGGTACCCAGGGTCCCATCTGTAGGCAGAATGAGACCAGGAGGGGGACTTTGCCCAGTCATTCCAGCTGCAGTGAGACCACTTTCTCTCTCCAGAAAAGTACAGGAAGATTCAAAGGCTTTGCACAGCAAGAAAGGAGAGAGGTGACCACAGCCACTGGCATGTGCTACCATCACCCACCCTGGCCTGGGCCCAGCCACTAGGAGGGGCCAGCCCACAGCAGGTGGTGGCTAACTCTGGTTTACCAACTGACCTGGTCACTCTCTCTCCTCTTGCTCCCCCTGGCTCAAAACATGCAGTATCTCCAAAGCACTTCTTGCCCAGTTACCACATTCACGCTTTCTCCTCCTTCCTAAAACAACAAATTTCCCAAATAAGATCCATCCACACCCTTCTTCTTCCCTGGCCCCAAATATTTGGTAACCCAGCTCTCCATAGCAGACTGTAAATTGCCAAGACTATCCTTTGTACCTGCCTAACGGCTTAAAACTCAACCAGGAAGGAAATACCGGGATTGTTGGCAATATTGGAATATGTTCAAGAACTGAGAGATTTTAGCTCCATCTTCTGCCCTATAAATAAGCCTCAAGTCCACAGTAGGCCTGGCTATCTAAACGGCAGCGTTCTGTGCCTGCTGCCCAGGTCTGAAGCTGATTTGGAAGGGCAGGGCTCTGGCCTCCTCTTGGGAGTTCAGAGGAAGGAGCTGCTTAGCCTCAACTGGCTGCTGACCTCACTGCAAGAAATGCCTGGGAATGCCAGGGCTGAAGGGCCCCAAACATATAATCTGATTGCTGACTCTGGGTGGGCTGGAGGTTAGGCTGATAAAAGAGCAGTTAGTCGTGAGTGCCTGGAGCAGAAAATAAATGACTACACTAGTGTGGCTAGAGAAGGAGGGCACAAGGTGGGGATAGAGGTGAAGAGCCCTCCTCCAGCTCAAAGCTGCTGGGGAAGGATCCTAGCATCAGTCAATTTTTTTTTTTTTTTTGAGACAGAGTCTCACTTTATTGCCCAGGCTAGAGTGAGTGCCATGGCGTCAGCCTAGCTCACAGCAACCTCAATCTCCTGGGCTCAAGCAATCCTGCTGCCTCAGCCTCCCGAGTAGCTGGCACTACAGGCATGTGTCACCATGCCCGGCTGATTTTTTCTATATATATTAGTTGGCCAATTAATTTCTTTCTATTTATAGTAGAGATAGGGTCTCGCTCTTGCTCAGGCTGGTCTCGAACTCCTGAGCTCAAACGATCCGCCCACCTCGGCCTCCCAGAGAGCTAGGATTACAGGCTTGAGCCACCCCGCCCGGCCCTGGCATCAGTCAATTTTTAACAGCTTAAAAGCTTCCAAGGACTTTGGTAGATCCTGCCACCTTTCCTTCTCTCTTTCTCCCCTTCTCCACAAGCCCTTATCTCCCCAGGAAAACCTCGCCTTCACCTCCAGGCCTTTCTGAATGATATCCCAGTGCTCAGCAGGAAGGAACACCAGTCACTTAGGGAGATGTCAGGAGAGCCTCAGGCCCTTACAGTGCAATGCCAGTGTTGAAGACGGTAGCTTGTGCCAGGCTGGGGGCTCAAGTAGGAATTTGAATAGAGCCCAAAACCTAGAAGCAGAAAATTCCCAGAGGACCAGGAATGAAAGATGTGCAGAGCGCATATTTTGGTTTGGATGCCTACGTAGGTCAGAATTCTCCCACCTCCTGACTGCAGCCATAATATTGACAGGTTGCTAAGAGTTCCTCGAGGGCTGGAGCCCATCCCAGGGAAAGAGGAAAGCTGTATGGCTTGGCCTTGCCAGACCCACGGAGGCGCATCACTGACCTCTGTCTTGCTGTGGCAAGAAGCCCAGACTTGTTATATAAAAGATCTGGCCTGCAGCTGGGGCTTCAGCACAAATACACAGCCTAGAGCCCATGCCTCTAAACCCGGCCAGGGAACATCTGAGGCCAATCCCGCCTTGAGTTGACAAAGAGAAAGCTATCTGAGGAGTGGGACGGTGACTTCCTAGAAGGCTGGTAGCAGGAAATGACAGTGACTGAGCTAGATGGACTGACAAAAGTGGATGCCATCATGAGCTTACATGCTCAAAGCAACCTCAGGTCCTGCTCCTCCAGGAAGTCCTCCTTGACTAGATACATTATTTGAACTGAGCACTCTCTTCAAAAGAGAATGGGGTGTGTGCTCCCAGACCTGTGAAGAGGAAGCATAATCTATCCTACTTGCTTTTCCCAAATAACGACAATGCCTGAGGCTCCCAGGAACTAGGCCTGCTCTGTTTGCTACCTGGAGTGTATTCTCCCCTTCACGTTCTATTCATAGATCTAAAGAGCGCCATCATTTTAACTGCAGCAAATTCCTGTTGGTTCAAGGTGGGGTATTCCCATGAGAATTCCCCTCCTCTAAACTTTGCCAGACATTTGGCCCCATCTCATCCCTTGGCTGTCTGTTCACTGGGCTTCACAGAACTGCAATCCAGAATCGCAGAGGCCAAATCTTGTCCTCGTTTCCTTATTCTTCATTCCAACATGCCAAGAACAGTACTGGGCATTCAAACATTCACTAACAACATCTGAAAATGGATCTCATAAAAAAAAAATGAAAGAAATCAACATAATGTACTCAAAAGAGGAGGTGCACTGAGCTGTACCAAGCACTTTCACGTGTCATTTGGCCATAATGCCACTAACAAAGTAGGCAAAGTGGGCACACTCCACCCAGTTTGCAAAGGAAAAGCTGACTTGCCCGACATCACAGAGGTGAAGAAGGGCTGCTGACTGAGCCCAGCGTCCTTTCCACCCTATTTCCACTTATCTAGGAACAGCTCAATTGCTTTGAAGTTTAACAGGAATGAATGGGTTTAAACTACATTAAAAGGGAGATTTGACTCTTAGCAACTTAACTACTAAGAATGCTGAAGTCCTGAATCAGATTAAGAAATATCTTTGTATAATTTCACATATGAGGGGACAAATGCAGTAGCTCATGTCTATAAACCCAGTACTTTGAGAGGCTGAGGCGGGAGGATCACTTGAGTCCAGGAGTTCGGGATCAGCTTGGACAACATTGCGAGACCTCATCCCTACAAAAAATAAAAAAACTAGCTGGGCATGGTGGCATGCCTGTAGTTCTAGGTACTTGGGAGCCTGAGGTAAGAAGTTGCTTAGGTCTGGGAGTACAAGGTTGCAGTGAGCTGTGATCACACCACTCCAGCCTGCAGCCCAACCTGGGCAACATAGTGAGACATTGTCTCTAAATAAAAATTTCACATTTGAGATAACTTTTTTCCCAGGCTAACACTATCTTATCCAAAAATTGACAAGCAGCAGACTGGATAATCCACAGAGACTTCAACCCTGAGATTCTTTAATGAAAAGACAGACCTAAAGACAAATATTGGAGGCCAGGCACCGTGGCTCATGCCCGTAATCCTAGCACTCTGGGATGATTGAGGTGGGAGGATTGTTTGAGCTCAGGAGTTCGAGACTAGCCTGAGCAAGAGCAAGACCCCATCTCTACTAAAAATAGAAAAATTAATCAGGCATGGTGGCATACTCCTATAGTCCCAGCTACTTGGGAGGCTGAGGCAGGAGGATTGCTTGAGCCCAGGAGTTTGAGGTTGCAGTGAGCTATGATGATGCCACTGCACTCTAGCCCAGGCAATAGAGTGAGACCCTCAAAACAAAAACAAAACCCCACAAACAAACAAAAAATACTGAAGAAGAACCTAGGTTCCCCAGTACTTGAATGAGTCCCCTGAAATCCCAGGCTGGGCTGCTGGCAAGGAATTATTCTCCATTACTGAAGAACTTTCCATTCCTATGGCTCCAATGGTACCTATCCTGGCTCAGCACACTTTTGGGCCACTTATTGCAGTTGTCTAGGGAACACAAACTCATTTGAACGTTGGCCTTGGTTTAATTTTAGCAAGGTAAATCTCATTTTATAAAACCTAGAATAAATTCCGAAGCCAGTTGCTGATTACCCATACGCCAGTACTCGAAGCCAGACTGAAAGACCCAGAATAACTCCTCTCTTTCACTAGTTGGGAGAAATGCAAACTCGTTTTCCTATAAGTTTACCAAGAAAAACAAGCTGGGAAATATTAGAAGATGAAATGCTGCATGGTGGATATGTGTACCCCAAACCCAGGACAAATCGTTGCAATGATTCAGAGTTAACTAGACCAGATGCCCTTCCAGCCAACCCTTTCACCCCACCCTTACTTCTCCCTTATCCCACTAAGAGAGAGCTCCATTACCTGAGTGGCCTTGTCATTGGTACAGCAGGTGAAGGCCCCATCAGCATCTCGTGGCCACTGGCCCAGAAGGTAAGAGCTGAGGATGGTGTCCAGGGAGAACGTACGTCGGACCTGGGGTGGCTGAGGCCTACACACTGGCTTTTCTGGGGCCACGGAACACGGGACACTGGCTGGAAGAGAGCACAGCCCGCACACCCTGATATCAGCATGGAGGAAGGAGACGGGACCCAGTCTTCTCTTTTCTAGGGAGCCTAACTGCCATGTCTTCACTTAGACCCATCTCCCTCCTAAAAGAATTTGGAGTTGCCTGCAAAAGCACAATAGGTCTGACAAGAGCTTTCCTGACTTAACCGGTTAGCCTTTATCACGGGAAACAATTTATACCATTCTACTTTGGACTTAGGGATTACTTTATAAATGTCCTCTATCCTTTTCCTGTTCCTAATGGACTATGAACTGTGAACTCCTAGGTTTCCACACTGAGTTTCCTGAGAGCAGCACTGCTTCCCAGCATTAAAGAGGGCGCTCTAAGGGGACAAAAACCACATTTTCTTCCATCTTTTATCTCCTGCCCCTCTTCCTCCCTCCAGCACTATTGCAGGGCTCCTAGGCGCTGCACAAATTCAACCCATTAACTGAAGGCCTCTTCGTACTTCCTTCAGGGCTGGTTAGCGACCAGGGGACCTAGGTGACTGAGACATGAGAATGATTTACTGTAACTACTTTCAACTATCCAGGATTGAGAAATCCAGGTTAGGAAAATACCCAAGTCTTTTAGTTCTCTACCTCTGACTTCTATCTAAATGGGACCAAAATATAAAAAGCAATTATAAATCCATTCATTTTATTTTTACCCTGGTTAAAGCTTTCTGGGAGAAGGTAAAAGTTGAAACAGTTGATAAAATATTATAAGGGTTCTAGAATCATCTGGAAGTTTCAATCATCTGAGTTGACCCTGTTTTCCACGGCCACATTCAAAGCACTCTACACCACCTTAAGATTATAAAGGTTCTTTCCTTTAAACAGAGCGAAATGCTTTCACATCTGCAGTAATCCCTTAGTAATTCATGTGGATATTAAGCACAACAAAAAGAACTGGGGACTGTATGTATAAATAAACTTGAAGAGCTTTATATTAAAAAGACACTAAAGGTTGGCAGTCCCTCAAAAAGTTGAACATAGAATTACCATATGACCCAGCAATTCCACATTTAGGTATATGTCCCCAAAGCACTGAAAGCAGGGACTGAGAGAGATCATTTGTACACCAACGTTCATAGCAGCATCATTTGCAATAGCCAAAAGGTGGAGGCAACCCAAGCACCAAGGAGAGATGAAGATAAACAAAATGTGGTGTATCCATATGATGGAATAGTATTCAGTCTTCAAAAGGAAGGAAATTCTGACACATGCTCCAATACAGATGATGCTAAGTGAAATAAGCCAGACACAAAAGGACAAATACTGTGTGATTCTACTTATATGAGGTACCTAGAACAGGCAAATTCATAGGGACAAAAAATAGAATACAGGTTACCAGGGGCTTAGGAGGAGGGGAAAATGGGAGTTATTTAATGGATACAGAGTTTCTATTTCGGATGATGAAAAAGTTCTGGAAATGGATAGTGATTACAGTTGCGAATGTACTTAATACCACTGAACATAAACTTAAAATGTTTAAAATGGGCCGGGCGCGGTGGCTCATGCCTGTAATCCTAGCACTCTGTGAGGCCGAGGCGGGTGGATTGCTCGAGGTCAGGAGTTTGAAACCAGCCTGACCGAGAGTGAGACCCCATCTCTACTATAAATGGAAACAAATTAATTGGCCAACTAATATATATAGAAAAACTTAGCCGGGCATGGTGGCGCATGCCTGTAGTCCCAGCTACTCGGGAGGCTGAGGCAGCAGGATCGCTTGAGCCCAGGAGTTTGAGGTTGCTGTGAGCTAGAATGACACCACAGCACTCACTCTAGCCTGGGCAACAGAGTAAGACTCTGTCTCAAAAAAAAAAAAAAAAAAAGTTTAAAATGAGGCCGGGCATGGTAGGCCTGTAATCCTAGCACTCAGGGAGGCCGAGGCTGGCGGATGGCTCAAGGTCAGGAGTTCGAAACCAGCCTGAGCAAAAGCAAGACGTCATCTCTACTAAAAATAGAAAGAAATTAATTGGCCAACTAAAAATATATAGAAAAAATTAGCCGGGCATGGTGGCACATGCCTGTAGTCCCAGCTACTTGGGAGGCTGAGGCAGAAGGATCGCTTGAGCCCAGGAGTTTGAGGTTGCTGTGAGCCAGGCTGATGCCATGGCACTCTAACCTGGACAACAGAGTAAGACTCTATCTCAAGAAATAAATAAATAAAAATTAAAAAATGAGACGTTTAAAACGGTAAAATTTACATTATTTATTTGTATTTTATGACAATAAAAAAGAGACTAAAATGCTATCTCCATTCTCCAAATTCATTTGAGTATTTACATACATTTTGACATAGTTGTAACCAATGTGAAATGTACATTATGTTCTGCCTGGTTCTACCCATTTCATATACCCATTTCCAAGTATCAACAATCTACATATTTGTCATTTTAGAAGACTGTATGATATTCCATTAGCACAATAGTGAGCTTAGCCATTCACACGTTATTGGACACTTGAAGGATTCCTCTCCAATTTGGATATCACAAATATTATTGCATGACCAACTTTTACTCTGTTTTTATCTAATCCCCAGCATATTTCTAGGTCATTGCTGTCAGCCATCACATAATGTATGCTCATTTAAAACAAGTGAAAAATGATTTGTAGTTAACAATAGTAAGTGCAAATTATATTAATAGAAAAGTCAGGAAACATATAAACAAAAAGAAAAAAACCCTCAACTCTCAATGCCCACAGATGACTATTAATATACTATGAGATATATATTCTTGCAGGCCTTACATTCTATATATGTATATGCACTTTAAAGTTAAAAATGGGATCATACTGTACATACTGTTTTGCTATATGTTTCCCCTTATATCATAAACATCTTTCCAAATCAATATAGATTGACCTACAACAGATCGTTTTAAATGATCTTAACATTTCTAGGTTAAACCTCTTCAAACCACCTTTTGAAGGTGGGAATCAAAGCCTTCAGGTTCTGGTCCCACTTATCTTTCCTTTACAACTCACTCTCTTCAAGGTCTCTAGATCCTGGACAAACCACACCATGCATCATTTCCCACCCACGTCCTAGGACTTCCCTCCTCTGAGGTTTTACACATGTGCCTGGGGTTGAAATCTGTCCCATCTGTCAAGGCCGGCCTTACTGCCTCCACTTCACCAAGCTTTCTGTATCCCTAGAATCCCCTGGAAGGAATGTCTCAGAATTTTCTGAGTTTCCCCAATACTTCTTACCCCTAACACCCTTTCCGTGGGATTATGGGTTCTGTAACTCCTAGATGACAAACAGCCCGAGGCCAGAGACTGGCCCTCATACCTCTTCGTATACCCCACACTGCCTAAAGCACCAGGCTAACAACCGGCAGGCACCTGAGTATTTAAGTAAAATTAAAAAACCCTCGCTAGAAAAGTGAACGAATTATACCCTGGCTTCTGGGCTTCCTTTAAGCATCCACACTGAACCCACTCACATGGAGGGAAGATCCCATAGCTGCTTGTCTGTTTTCCTCCCTCTGAGGGCTCAACCTTTTATGCTTCCTGTGATCTTGTCCCCTAGTAAGTTAGTGACAGGCATGCTGGGTTCAAACCCCAACTTTACCTCCTACATGAGCATTTCAAACACTCATCTTGGGCCGGGCGCGGTGGCTCACGCCTGTAATCCTAGCACTCTGGGAGGCCGAGGCGGGCGGATTGCTCGAGGTCAGCAGTTCGAAACCAGCCTGAGCAAGAGCGAGACCCCGTCTCTACTATAAATAGAAAGAAATTAATTGGCCAATTAATATATATAGAAAACAAATTAGCTGGGCATGGTGGCGCATGCCTGTAGTCCCAGCTACTCGGGAGGCTGAGGCAGGAGGATTGCTTGAGCCCAGGAGTTTGAGGTTGCTGTGAGCTAGGCTGACGCCACGGCACTCGCTCTAGCCTGGGCAACAAAGCGAGACTCTGTCTCACAAAAACAAAACAAAACAAAAAACAAACACTCATCTTCCTATCAAAAGGTGGCCATCCGGGTATTTCTGGGAGCTTCTGACCCATATCAGCAGCTCAGACACCAAAATGCTTTCCTATGGGCCTCCAAAACTGCCTGTTTGAATCCAGTGATGAGGCAGGGACTCTGGAAAGTAGATTTAGAAAATTACATGACAGATAACCAACGAGGCATATGGGAAGCAGATGAGCAAGCGACTGGCATAAAGGCCAGGATGTCATAATCTTAAAGGCTGTTGCATGGCTGTTTTGAAGGAAGAGGATTACGACTCCAGGCCTGAGAATTAAGTGATGGGGAGAAAGATTTCTTGGAGCCACCTCTCCCATCACTTCAGCTGAAGTCCCTGCAAAAAGAAAAATCCCCTGTAGATTTTTTTCTGCCTGAGATCCTTATGTACTATCTCGTGTTTATATTGTACTCTGGAGTTTCGCCCCATTCGCACAAAGCACTTTGGTGTGCTATATAATCTTTTACGTTCCTGTCAGCTCTGAAAGGGGTTAGGGAAAGACTGATAAGGAAGACTAAAGCACAAAGAGGCTTAGTCTCTGATTAGACTCCACCACCCTCTAAGTCAGCAGCAGTCCTAGATCTAAATCTAAGCCTCCTTCCTCCTAAATCAACTTTCTTGCAACTATTCACTGAGGCTCATCTCCCTCTTGCGTCAGAAACATCCTCTGAGGTTGCTGGGACACCTGCCTAGACACCTGGAGGACGGATTGCTTTTTTAGCTCCATTTCAGGGATGGGGAGTAAAAGAGGAGACGGCAGGCCTGGCTCTGGTATCGCCAATGACTTTTTTTTTTTTTTTTGCTTTTGTTTTTCTTCAAAACTTGGGGTAAAGGATTCTATTAAAATTATCTCCTAGGGACAATTTTGACCCCTTTTATATCACCCTTCATCTCTCCCCTATTCAATGAGCTATATCAGGAATCCAATCTTGAGGGCAATAATCATAGGTGGTACTGTGCTCCCAGTACTCATAGGACTAGGGAGCACCCAGTATACTGGAATTTGGGATGAGAATACAACCACCCACTTTGGTCAGTTCTACATTCTTTCCAGCCACTTCTGACCAAAGTTATTAAGACTCTATGGACGCCATGGGTCCTGACTCGTTCCTCCATATACAAAAATAACACAAACAGCAACGAAGAAATAAAAAAGGAAGAAAGGGTGGAAGGGAAAGGCATGAGGAGAGACCAAGTAACTCCAATGCGGATTCAGCAGCCTCTGACTCCCTCTCCACCAGCAGATCTGCAAGGGTCTCACTGCATCTAAATCGAAAGGCTGGGCTTGCCTCAGTTTCTTTTCCTTAAATGAAGAGACAGCTGGCCACCTCCTCGTGTGGGGTGCTGACACAGCTAGCTGGCCACAGGATTACAGAATTACCTTGCCCTCAGCAAGGCTCTGCTCCCCTCTCAAATCTCCAAATTCTTGGCATGTCCCAGCCCCTTTGGAAGACTAAAATGCCATGCTTCCTCATACCTAGGAAATAAGGGAGGGGGCATTTTTTAAAAATTAGACTTTGATAGGAAAAAAAAAAATCTACCACTTATCTCATAAATCTCGCAGATGGTTTGGTGAGCACCTGCTTCTTTGGACACAAAACTGATTAAGGGGTAAACCAGGACATCAATTTCCTCCAAATGTACAACACAACCAAAGCCAAAATCAGATGCTGAGATGTTTTGTGCCATCCCTGACGGGGCTGCAGGCTAGCACAGAGTGGCCCCCAGGTATCTGTGAGGAGGGTAGGTCTGATTGCAGCTGCCCTCCCTGTGGTGGGACTGCAGCCAACACCGCACTTCGCCGGCCTGCTCTCCCTCTGGCAAACAGGAAAACAATCCAGGCCTAAGTTACCTCTTAGTGATGCTGGAAAGAAAAGAAGAGACGCAAATACAATTTAAGGCCTTTGTTAGAAAGAGTATGTCAAACCAATCAATGTCCTTTATGATTAAAGGTGGGGTTGAGGGAGTCCGAAAAAAGGAGACTACCCAAAAACATGCAGAGTAGGTCCTAACCCCTATTATCCATAGGTGTACACTCTCCTAGGTCCCTGGGAAGGTGCATATTTTTAGTATCAAAGCCCTTTCCTTTACTAGTGACAGTCTATCCCAGCCATGGACACCACCTGGAATAAATGAAGCAGGGGGATGTAACGCTGCCTGTAGACTTGGGCATCAGCAGCAGCAGGTCAGCACTCAAATTCTGCTGCCCAGCCACGCCGACCTCAGTTGAGAACATCCACTAAGAAATCCCATGAGTGAGTGTAGTTGGGATAGGGGCTCTTGGACTTATCTCTCATGGGCATACTGGAAAGATCTTGGTATTGGGTTCTGCCTTGCACTTGTGTGATTATTGTTAAAGAAGTGTTGAGGAGTCACAACGGCTGCTTGTGGTTTGTTTCATTTCTGGAAAGCACCCCTCTCAGATTTAGGAAACAGGGGAGGGAAATAGGACAATAGGCTTCCCTATCAGAGAAGAGAAGCCCATATCATGACAAGCCATGACAAAGCAGCAGGCTGCTGGGGCACCGGCTGGGTGGCTGCGGGAGGGTGGAGTGTCCTGTTTACAGCACCACGGGGTATTATCGGCCCATCGCATGCAGCAGCCTCCACAGCCCAACCACCTGGCGAAGTACCCTGGCACCAGGCCAGGCCATTTCACCATGCGGCTGAGCAGTGGCGGATGCTTCGGTTCTTGGGCAACGGTGAATGGAAAAAACAAAACAAAACAGCACACACCGGAGATAAGAAGCCTTAGGTGCTATCTTCCAGAGCCACTTGGCCCTGTCTCCCAACTGCTCCACTTGCATGGCTTTGGGGCAGGGGGACATGAGTGGAGAGGGCCAGCGGTCAAGTGTCTGCTGTTGGGGATAGTGGACTGAGCAGAAGACACGCAGACAGCAGACAAGATACTACACCAAGGCTAGAAGATGGGCCAGGCACACTGTAGCAGACTGACCAGACCGATTCCTTCAGTAAACAGATTGTGAGTGCCCACTATGAGCCAGCTCTGTGATAAACACGTGTGATGCGGACGGCTGAGACAAGCTGCTGCTGCTGAGGTTGAAGTGGGAAGGCTGATGCAATGGATGCATAAGTGCCAGGCTACCGCACACAAGCCCTGGGGGTTACCCCCCAGCAAATGCCTCTTCAGCAGGACCACCAATTTGTCTCTGCTGTTCCCAATATCCCTTGCTGAAGATCAGCTCAGGGTTGACCACACTAGCACTCCACCGCCACCACAGGTACCTCAAGGAGGGTGACAGCTATTAGAAAGGCAGGAATGGGGTCAGAGGAAGGAGGAAGGCAGCGGATGATATAGGAATTGAGGCATGATGGCTACTCTTCTCAGCACAGCCAGAGATAGACTGTGGGTGGGGGCTTAGCAAATTATAAGGAGAAGCCAGCCCCTTACCGATGGGTTCTGGCTGAGCACCTAGGGGGGCTACTCTACCTACTTCACTATCTTTAGGGTAATGTAGGATAGAGAAGCCTGGGAAATAAAGACAAGGCTACTCTCTCCACCCATCCTAGTCATCCCAAAATACTCAAGGACTACAAAAGGAAAAATAGAGAGACAGCCAATGAGATCTTACACATGGCAAAAACTCAACAACTAGCTGGTCCAACAAACAAGTTATGAGTCATTTTCTCATGTCGTCAGGCTTTGAAGCATTATTAGCACTAGTCTTCTCACCTCCCCTCTTAAAGAGAAAATAACTCTTATTATAACAGAAGCTATGCATATGTTGGAGGAAATAAGAATATGCAGATGAGCAAAAACTAAAAAACAAAAACTACGCATGTGCCCAGAGACCACCACTGTGCACATCTATCCTCTTTCTCCATGCACATATGTATGCACATACAATTTCAATAAAATGAGGTCATATTATACATACTTCTCTACAATGATCTTCACTTAAGGAGAAGCAGGCAGGCCCAGGGCAGCCAAGGGGGCTGAGGCAGGGCAGCATGCTTGGATATTGAGGAATGCCTTTTCCTGTCCCTTGGCTGTGTGATGCACACTTCTGTTGGAGGGAAATGTTAATCTGGAGAAGAACAAAGTAAAACACGGATTCAGAATTTCTAAACATTTCCCCAATAACAGATTTGCAGTAAGTAGGGGAAGTTCCTCCTTGCAGCTTCACAGGGATTATTTTTCTATTTCAGTACATGTGTTGGGATTAAACAGTGCAGGCAGTCTTCTGAGCTCCCTGTGGTCCAGTGCTGCTTAACTGCTTAACTCAGGGCCGTGTGGGTTTTGGAGGAAGTTGTGGTGAAACTGAAATCCCCAATATGACTGTACAAGAGTGAGAAGCCCTCCTTGGAAAGCCCAAGGAGACCCCAACCATCCCAGCTGGGAAAATTAAATCTGGAGCTTTGAACGCTTCTTCCAGCAGTAAGTAATATCTAATTTCAACCTTAACAAGGAGAAGAAACTAAAGAAACTAGATTAAAAAGAAAGAAGAAAAAAGAGTAACATGTTTCCCCTACCAAGAAGGCTGATCACCCCAAATGAAAAAAGAACAATGATATTTATATACACATGAAAAACTTCTCAAACCCTCAATTAATTACTGATTCCATATTTAAGTGTACAGCTCAAGTGAGAGCCACCAAAAGCATTTCTGGCTGCATGTCTGACTTCCCCAGATGCAGAACATATCTGTAGGCAGCTGGAGAGATGGGCCAAGAGAAACTCTTCTGGAGATGTCAGTGTGGGGGGAAAATAAGAAATATGCTAACTCTTGTGTCAGCAAGGAGAAAAAGATCAATGCTAAAGTGTACATGTGTGTATATAAAAGGAATAGACAGCAGTTACTTAGACATTTGTTCGATTCTGAAGAAGCTGCAGTTAGAAGAAAAGGAAGTGGTGTGAACTTTTCACCTTTTATCTGAATTCTCTGAAGAAGAGTTCTGTAGGATTTCAACATTCTTAAAACAAAACACTAGCATTTACTAATTGGAGCATGCTTTCCTTTGGGATCTACATGGCCTTTGTAAAAATAGCATAAATAGCACATAGCCTAGCCCCCCTTATCCCTAAAAGAATCTTCATCTCATGGTTATTTGGGAGTGATAAATTTCTGGGTGGCCTATAAACTCAAAGGATAGGCATAAACCCTTTCTGTCTTCACCTCACACAGCAATCTGATTCCTATCAAGTAGAAAAGAAATCATGACGCTCAGAAAGCTTTTAAGTAGCCTTTAAAGATAAGTAAGGTGAAGGAAGAACCAGAGATTAGGGAGTTCATCTGCAATAAATCCTACAAGAGAACAACTGTGATTGAGACTGTACATCTACTTCTGTCTTAAACGTGTACTGCAACATATTTGTGAATTCTCTTACGGAAGAGAGGGCAGAGCTTGCAAGGTGCTTGCAAGATGGGGAAGCCCATGACAAACCTCCAGGCAGAGCGGTGAACTGATTTCTCCAAGGTCACAGAGCAAATCGAGGACCTTTATTCCCTAAAGAGAAGACTAGAGAAAGTGCATGTCCCACCCTTGTGCTTTGTGGTCAGGCTCTGCTGCGTGGTGACCACCTGGCTGTCTTGCCTCAGGAACTACTCCATGGGTCGGAAGGGTTCTATTCCTTTCCCTTGCTAGGAACCAGGATGGTCACACACCTGGGTCCCAGAAACACTATTTTTCACTCACTGGGAGCGCTAGGTGGGCCAAGGGAAGAGGAGGACAATTAAAAAATGAGGGATCCCTTTTCCAGTGAAGAAAGTACAAAGCAAGTGAAAGAAAGAAAAGGAAATAAGAACAGGATTACAGATAACCTTCAAATAATAAAAATAACTTCTGCTTTGTGAACAAACCATGACTTATTTTTAGTTCCATCCAGCCTGCCTTCTTCCTGACTTAAAGCAAACTGCCAGACAGTAATATACAGTCATCCTTTAGTATCTGTGGGGGATTAGTTCCATCCAGGACGTCCTGTGGATACCAAAATCCACAGATGTTCAAGTCCCTGATATAAAACACCATAATATTTTTATATAACCAATGCACATCCTCCTATATACTTTAAGTCATCTCTAGATTACTTAAAATATGTACTACAATGTAAATGATATATAAATAGTTATTAAACTATGTTTAGGGAATAATGACAAGGTAAAAAATCTGTACAAGTTCTGTACATGCAATATTTTTTTCCAAATATTTTTGATCCTCAGTTGGTTGAATCCATGGATATGGAACTCACAGATACGGGAAAGCCACCTGTATATGTTTAAGCAACTAATACTCAATTTAAATACCTATAAGTTTTGGCAGAATTTGATGGCTCCATTTTGTCACCCTCCCCACAGTTATTTCAAAAGCCAAAATAAAATTTTTTTGTTATTCCTCTTTTGAATTGCTCATGACAAAATTCACATCCATTAGTGTTAATTCAGAACTGGCTTCATATACCTCCCAAAGTAATATCTCAATCAAGAAGAGTCATCAATAGAAGCCAAAACCACAGGGCCAAAGGTTATAGGGAACAGGAGGTTTACATAATACCAAAGTATCACCCCATAAACCACTTACTAAGAGAATTATATAGTTTCATAGTGGGGAATCTGGCAGTTACCACCTTAAGTAATCAAACTTAGCATGACTAGTAATGTACATTCTGGCATTGTGTACCTCCTAAAGTGATATTTTATGAAGTATACAACTTTACCTATGAAATGTTCTTGTTAGAAATGTTTAACCTTAATCTGATCCAGCCTCAGATCTAACGTTCCATTTATAGGAAATGCAGGGGATAGAGAAACAAACTAGATGCCACCATGAAGAAACAGAAAAATCCAGAATGTGGGACAGCTAGAAGACAACTGCTACCCACTTTTCAAAACATCAGTCATAAAAACCAAACCAAACAAAGAAATGGGAGTGGGTAGTAGTTCCAGATTGAGAGACTTTTTAAAAAGACATAATCAAATGAGAACCTTGACTAGGTCCTGGATCAAAAACAAGAGTCATCAAAGGGGAAATTTGAAAAAGGACTAGATGTTAGATGATACAGAATTATAGTTCATTTCAATAGGTGTAATAATGATATTATTATGATTATGTAGAAAGATGCCCTTATTCTCAGGAGATGCCACTGAAGAAAAAAGTGTCATGACATTTGCAACTTACTGTCAAATAGTGTACCCAAAAAACACACATGGGTGCACATATATGGCTATGTCTAGACACACATATACGTACATACACAGAAGGAGAGAAGAGAGATAAGACAGCTGTGATGAAAAGATATCAACAAGTTTAGGTGAAGGATAAATGAGTATGCATTGTGCTTCCAACTTTTCTGTAGATTTGAAATTTTCCAAAATAAAGTTGTAAGGAAAAAATAACAAAAAGAACTGGCTTCATTTGGGAAGACAGAAATTCAATTTGCTCTTCAACAAGGACCTAAACCCTTCAGTGTTTCAACTTTGGCAGGTGGTAGACAAATTCAACTGGGTCACTGCTCTTGACTTCTAATTTGGGGAATTGAAGGTGGCAAGAATTAAAAGCAGCATGAGGCTTAATCGGAGGCAAGGAATTGAAACTCACAAGATGTAAGTTAATGCAAGGTAGAATCAAGATACTAAGTGAAGGAGACATCAAACTAAATAAAGAAGTGTTATGTCACCCCAGGAGCAAGACCAAGACTACAGGCAGAATTAAGGGCTTCCTGTAGTCCAGAAACATAACTGGAGTTGGATATAACTTCAGAATACCCGGCCAAATGACCATTTGTCATTATTGCTCTTCAAAAGGAATGTAGAAACCAGCAAGACTGAGGGGAATCCCAGGGAAGAGAGGTCAAAATGGCTCGAGGAAGGGTAGCTCAATCCCAGGAGGAAGGTAAAATGAATTAGAATATATCACTAGTCATTTGTGCAGGTGCAAACATGAAGAACAATAAAAAGGATTAAGAGAGTCTAGCTAGATAAAAGGAAGAACTTGCTTATTAGAATTGAAAAGAGGGAGACTCCACCCCTGAACAGTTCTAGGAAGACATAATTACATGCCCCCAGATGTCTCAATGTTCAACCCTGAAGGCAGGAGATTGCACCAGAGGAGTCTGGGCCTTCTTTAGGTCTAGAATTCCCCAACTATTAAAAGGTAAATAAGAGAGGGCTACTGACCAGTTCAGCTAAATTGAAAGCTCAGAGCCCATGGTATTATCTGGGGCAAGATAAGTTAAGAAGGGGGAAAAAAAGGCACAAAGTCAAAGGGCATTTGCCTTACCTAGGCTGATCAGACAGCTGTGTTGTGGGCTCCCAGGTGATCTCTCCCACCGCCTCCCCCAAGCAGGATATAAATAGTGCCCAATTTACCTGTGGCTAGCCACAAGCAGAAGGTCTGGTCACATGACTGGGCAAGCTGGGAGTAACCACCAAGTAGGCATCAGAGCTCAGAGGGCAGGTTTGCTCACTTGCTACACCTCACTAGGTTGGACTCTGTCAGGACCCTCTGCTCTTAACCCTGACTCTGATTCATTCTGCTCTGGGGTAGGGGGTAGGGTTGGGAGGGCACTTACAAGGAAGAATTTTTCAGTTAGGTTCCTCAGGGCCAGGAAGGTCACAGTCAGAGTTTGCTCTGCCTTCAGGGTCAAAGATCCTAGGAGGGTTATTCTCTTCAAACCCCACATCCTTAAAAACCTGTGTGAACCATCTTGACCTACATGTAGAAAGTCTTCTCTGATCATCTCCACCTCCTTACTCAAGCTCTCCTACATCCCCACTTTCAAAGGAGAGATACCTAAGAATCCACTACATCCCTACCTAGGCCATGACATTCTGGGACAGACCTCAGATCAGTGGCAAATTCCTTTGCTGTGCCATAGCTGTGGAAAAACCCCAAAGTATGCTGGGCAACATTCCAGGGCAGCCCCTGCTCTGAAGCCCTGGCCTTGCCGGTTGTTCACATTTCCTCAGGGAGGCTCAAAGGTTACACAGTGCCTCCAGGGTACACCTAGTCTGAAAAGCAAGACTAGATGGCCCTTCCCAAAAGGGCCTTGAACATATCACATTGGAAAGATCCTTCATACCCACAGTATGTGCCCGAGACCACTGATGGCCTCATATCATAAGGATGCTAGTCAGATTACCACTCCTGTGCTTCTCGAGGCAGGGGAAGAGGCAGAAGAGAGGGGTGGCAACACACATCACTGGAAGGTAAGTTACACCATCTTCCCGTGTACACGATGGGCTTTGGATCTGCTTTGAAATCAGGAGCTGCTTAATGGTAATGTTACCTTCTTTTATAAATCAGGTAAAGAAAAGGCTTATCCCTGATAAAGCAGAAGGAGAATTTGATCCAGGGAAACTGTGAGACATTAATTGCCAATAAGTCCTATCCAAGCCTCCAAGGACTGGAAAATCCAGGCTCAGCTGTCATGGTCTTCTCTAAGCAGATAGCATTGCATTTGCGTAGCAGCTTCAACACAGGCCCCTAAGCTTCAGACAACCCAACAGCAATTTGGGGACAACCTTTTCTCTTCCTCCTGCATCTTACCCTGATTCTGGATGTCATCTACTTGGCATTTACTTTGGGGTCAGAAAAAGCCTGAAGAATCAGACAATGGTGGGGCAGTCTGTATAACTGCACAGCTGCCTAAAGAAAACAATCTAAGTATAAAAGCTGGGGTAATATAATAAATGCTCATGCATCTATTTCATCAAACTGGCTGGGCCCATGAAGAAAAAACTTTTGATGACAAGTTAACCACTGTTAGGACTAATTAAATCTAGGGTAGCTACAGGTAAGTGTTTCAGATAAAGGACACATGCTAAAACTAAAGATTTTCAGAAAATTGTTTTTTTTATGTTAAGTAGTAGTCAAGATGTGAGAGGCTGCTATAAACAAACAAAAAAGAAGTAGAGTAGGGCTCATTTCCTTACCCAACTCTGCAAGCTGGGGGAAAATATCAGTAAGCAAAAATGACAAGAATAATTCGAGGGCCTTCAGGGAGCACAGACAGATGTGTAACATGTGGCTTGGTGTGAGAAGAGAGGGCTGGCGCACAAACATCAGAGTCTGAACCTCTAACTCTTTGCTTAGCAATGATTACCAGATCCACCCCTCCTCGGGCCCTATGGTTAATGGAAGGGTTTCACTGACTAAAAGTGAGCCATCCCTTTGCGCACGAAATTGTAACTCCTGACCCACTTGGGACAATATGCTGTGCTAAACCATACAAACACCTCCCTTTCCCCCCTAAGGCTCCTGTGGATAGGCAGTGGGCACAACTGACTGACTGCAAGTTGCAGAGAAAAGCAGTCTGTCCTAGGCTCATACCTGCCATCACTTTCTAAGCCAAACTCAACTCCTTTTCCCCTCAGATCTCTACTATGTACATATGAAGTAATAGTATTCCATGGCTCTGGCATAGCAGAGCCTTCTAGAAATGGGCTGGGCAAGGTGGCTCACGCCTGTAATCCTAGCACTCTGGGAGGTCGATGCAGGGGGATTACTTGAGGCCAGGAGTTTAAGATCACTTTGAGCAAGACTCCATCTGTACAAAAAAATAGAAAAATTAGCCAGGTTAGTGGTGTGTGTCTGTAGTTCTAAGTTACTTGGGAAGCTGAAGAGGAGGATACCTTGAACTCAGGAGTTTGAGGTTGCAGTGAGCTATAATGATGCCACTGTACTCTAGCCCTGGGGACAGAGTAAGACCCTGTCTCAAAAAAAAAAAAAAAAAGAAACCAAGAGAGCTGAGTGCAGAGCAAAGTGAGAGAGTGCTTCTTAAAGTAGTAGATTTACCTAGAAGGTACCTGGACATCCTGAATATGCTCAGTGTGCTTCAGCAGAATGCTGCAACCCTGCTGACTCCACTACTGGGTCAATGCAGGGCATGGACTGGGCTCAGACACATGGCAGCGGGCACCCAATCAGTTCTCAGAATCTGATGCCAACCTTGTCCAGCTCAAGTAGTAAGGATGAGCTGCAGTCTCCTGAGAGGTGACCTACTATAATGGTAAATACCTGGGCCCAAATCCTGCCTCTGCCCCAATGTGCTACTCAGTGAACTCAGATGGGTCACTTAACTTCTCTGGATGTCAGTTGTTCCATCTGTTAAATGGGGGAGAATAAGAGATGTTATGAGGATGTAGAAGAAAACCTCCATTCTAAAGAACTTCTGGTATGTCAAATTAGTCTAGCATATATTCATTTGTTAAGCATTTTATTTGGAAATAATTTCAAATTTATAGATGTGAGAAAAAGAATAGCACATAGAACACCCACATAATCTATACTCAGATTACCTATTAACATTTGCCCATTTACATTACTGTTTGCTTTCTTTCACATGTACTTCTTACTCAACACCTAAACATTCACACTCAAGACACACTCAAACACACAATTACACTCAGATACACACACACACACACACACACACTACTTTGTTGGCTTTCTGTGTGGTGCTCTGTTTGAAAAGAACAGGAACCATCAGAGGGTGGGAGGTTTGAGATGAAGAGAAAGCACAAGAGGCATTGCCACTTGGTGATGGTTCCACAGTTCTGTTCCCGTCACTGTGTCTGCAATGCAAACGGCAAACACTCAAGTGTTCTACTCAACAGATGAACTATTACACAGATAGGGACCAGAAAAAGTAGTGGTTACATAAGATTGTTGGTTATTCTTTTCTTTGTTTTTGTTTTTTAAACAACAAACCCCACAAAAAAACAACAACAAAACATTTATATGAACCATGGAAATAAGCTTTATTATACAGAAGTGTTTTTGTAGTATTTGTTATAATGGGATTTTACCTTATAATGTTGGGAAGGAACTGGGAAAAAAGGTTTCACACAAGCATATGGTTATTGAAACATTAAAGAATTCTATACATAAGTCTCCCAGGAGAATTAGACAACCTCTAAGAGGCAAGCTAGGCAATTCTCTACGATACCAAGTCCCTAGATGGAGCTTTCTGCCCTTACTGGCACATGCCTGTCTCAGAAGAGCACTGTCACATATCACAATACCCCACTCCCAGGGAGCCTAAAGCTCAGAGAGACAGATATGCTCAGATAGATAACATGCCCCACCCCTCAGCCTTCTTTCCCACCAGAAGTGGGAGGGGGTACACCAGGGGTCCCCTATATGGAAGACTAAACTGTCATGATGGTATAATGCCACTTGAACCTACTCCTTGCCATAGGAATGCACCACCCACATTTATTTCCAGATGCTTTTTTGGGTTTCACATCACACATAAGAAAGACATCCTTTCCTCTGTCTTAGCATGTCTCCCTGACATGGCCCTGAGCTCAGTAACCATGACCACGACCCCATAAAGGCAGAAACACCCCATCTGCTTCCTGTGCCCTCTCTGTCCCTGGTTAGCTACTCGTTCCACATGGAAATTGCATATCTTAAACCAGCTGGAAAATTAGGGGGGAGGGGGGCCATGGGAAACATACGTAACCTTAACATTTGTACCCCCATAATATGCTGAAAAAAAAAAAAACAGTTGGAAACACTTAAGGTCACCACCATATCATACATAAAATAATGTAGTAACCATCATTTTCTAAGTGAGTACCTATGGTATGGACAGTCACTTTGGGGTGTTAAAGGAAGAAACAGACTTCTTTCCAGCCCCTTTTCCAATCTCTTTTGGTCATTTAACACACGAGTCTTTGCTCCTGGAATATAGGTATATAAACAGAAGGGAAACAAACGCTGGAGGTATACTGGGCAGGCAGCAGCAGATGCCAGACTGGGCTGAAACCCACAATGGATTCTTCATATATATATATATATATGAAGAGCCCTTTGCCTAATAAAGCAAAGGGGCTTTATTAGTCACATGGTCTTGGGAAAGTTACTTCCTTCCCGGGCCTCAGTTTCCTTATCTGCAAAAACAAGGAAATGCCACCTGCACCTGCAGGACTGTTGTGAGTATGCACGAGAAACATTTGAAAGTTCCGATTAGAAGCACCAATGAGCTAAACAATGGAACACACTGTCAAAACTAAAGCTATCTATGTTCTCAATTTCCCTGAAAAATATAGATAAATTTGGGAGCCTAGGTTGGGCGTGGTGGCTCACTCCTATAATCCTAGCACTCTGGGAGGCCAAGGCAGGAGGATCGCTCAAGGTCAGGAGTTTGAAACCAGCCTGAGCAAGAGTGAGACCCTGTCTCTACTAAAAATAGAAAGAAATTAGCTGGACAACTAAAAAATATATATACAAAAAAAAAAAAATTAGCCAGGCATGGTGGCGTATGCCTGTAGTCCCAGCTACTCAGGAGGCTGAGGCAGAAGGATCATTTGAGCCCAGGAGTTTGAGGTTGCTGTGAGCTAGGCTGACGCCACGGCACTCTAGCCCGGGCAACAGAGTGAGACTCTGACTAAAAAAAAAAAAAACTTGGGGGGCCTTCCAGCGTTGGGAGTCACACTCTTTCTATGGAAGCAGCTATTTTAGTCTTCCCCTATGAACACAGAACTACCCAGGTTGCAGATCCAGTGAGGAAAGTCTAGATGCTGCTCTCGGCATTGAGCTGTGCACATCCCCCGTGGACGAGGCTCACGCTGCCCTCTTCTCCCCAGTCTCGAAATCCAGACTATGGAACATTGTGAAAGCCTGCTGGGTGCATCCCCTCTACCATGCCAAAAACCATCCACCCCCACGCCAACCCCACCCCCAGCTTATATGTCATATCTGATGGGCACGAGTTAAAAAAGACAATCCCCCAAAAGGGGCTGTGCGGCAGTTTTCTGCCAGCCTGCAGCTGTGGGGTAGGGAGCGCACGTGTTATCAGCAGTGGTTCTCTCAAAGCTGTGTGGGCGATCAGACATGCACGGAGCACAGAAAACTCTTAAAGGGAAGGGAGTGTGGGGTGGGCAAGAGGAGGAGGGAGAAGGGGTAGGATAAGCTGCCTATCCTCCCAATCACATTTTTACTCGGTTCGAAGCTACACCTAGTCGGGCAGGTTAATAAAACCATTTTCACTAAGCCACCAGACCCGTGCTTGGCAAACTTAAGGGCAGGGAACACAGACTCTGGATGACAGGGTAAATGTCCAGGGCTTGGGGAATGATAATTAGCATCTCTCTCCTGCATTTCCCCATTTCGCTGGGGGAGGAGAAGGACAAAGAGCAGTGCCTGGTGTCACAGGATGGTGCCTGGCTTGGGAGGAGTGGACTTCCAGCCTGATGGCACCTCTAAAGCCACCCTAGGGCCAAAAGATAATTCTGCTCCCTGGCCTAGAAAAGTCACTGATCCAGATTTCTTTTTTCCTTTGTCCCCTTGCTATACAGCAGAACATTACTAGGAAGTTAGTAAAATCAACATGGAGTAAAAAGATATCCGGCATTCACTGCCGTCTCCTTGGCCTCTCACCCGTATCCACTTCTAAGCCTAAAGCCAGGTAGTCTGGCTTTTTAACAAAATCATAACAAAATCCTACACATTGGTTGTTTCCATGGATCAACCTGGTAACCACTCAAGCTCACCCTCTGGCTCTAAGTGTGTTAGGAAGAGAACCTACAGGCCTACCAATGACATCCATGGAAATGCCACGTCTTTGCCACCAGCTGGGCTTCAAGCCCAATGACCAGGATGAATAGACCAGTGATTTAAAGAAAGAGAGAACACTAACACTTTGGGGGGTTTTGTCTTGAGGGGGAACAGTGTGTGGGGACCAGAAGTGGGAAAGACCATTAGGAGTGAGCCTGGGGGAGGTGCGGCTCACTCTCCCCACTCCACTGCCTTTCCAGCAACTCAATCCAAAAAGTATTTATTGAGCATGACACTCCTCAACTGCCTTGGCCCTCCCTCTGCAAAAACACTCAAATCTGTTCAAGCTGCAGGGTGAGTTCCATTGCTCTTGAACTTGAAACATGAGGTGCCTACCTCTTAAAAAGGCAGGCACACAATTTCCAAAATGGGGCAAGAGAGACTCGTGAGGTTTGAGAAAATTAATGAACATAGCTGACTAGACAAGGCTACAACAATGTCACTTTTGAAAGGGAAGGGAGACAAGGAAATAAAAACTTAATTTTTTTTTTTTTTTTTTTTTGAGACAGAGTCTCGCTTTGTTGCCCAGGCTAGAGTGAGTGCCGTGGCGTCAGCCTAGCTCACAGCAACCTCAAACTCCTGAGCTCGAGCAATCCTGCTGCCTCAGCCTCCCGAGTAGCTGGGACTACAGGCAGGCGCCACCATGCCCGGCTAATTTTTTTTATATATATATATTAGTTGGCCAATTAATTTCTTTCTATTTTTATAGTAGAGATGGGGTCTCGCTCAGGCTGGTTCTGAACTCCTGACCTTGAGCAATCCGCCCGCCTCGGCCTCCCAGAGTGCTAGGATTACAGGCGTGAGCCACCACGCCCGGCCAAAAAAAAACTTAATTTAACCTTAGGGAGAATAATACATTGGCCGATTAAAAAAAGAAGTCTACTCAAAACATCCCAGTAGTTCTCTAAGTAGCCTCACCAAACACTGAATATTCCTTCATTCTATGCCTCCTCCAGCTTCAATTTATATTTTATTCACATATGGATGTGCCAGCGATCTGCTATTAGAGTTGTACATTTAATCCTACCTTGGCCTTTAAGGAGGTGATACCTCGGTGCTCTCTTACGTGTCATCATCTATGATCAGATGGTAAGGGAAGCAAGCGCAGAGCCAGTGGTAGACGAGGCTGTCCCCTAACAAGCATGGCTCCCCTGGCAAAGGAGCCTGCCATTCACAGGATAGGGAGCTCAGGGGTCAGAAAGGAGGCACCCCAAACTTACAACTTTGCCCTACCAAATACTGTCCATTCTCTAAGAAGTCACATTCAGGCACCCGCTGAAAGAAAACTCCTCAAACCCTGATCATAGGCCAGCTGCTTCAGAGCAACCAAAACCCTGGGAGGAGTCTTCCCAGGCTTCTCCCACAACCTCCACCCCTTTTATTAGGGAGCTGGGAGCTCGAACTGCTAACGCAGTTAGCGCAGGCAGGGCTGGTCCAAAGGCGTGCCATCGACCCCCAGGTCAGCTGCACGGGGCTCATGAGCAAACCCACAAACCTGTGCGCCTGAGCAGGGCAGGGTAAATGTCTGTACATGGCCCAGACTTTGGTTCCAGCTCCCCCAGGGGCTGGACTTGAAGTTTTCCTATTATGAAATACTTTGATAGCATTCTTTTAAGTTCATTAAAGCCACCCTTGATTGGCTACGGTGCTCCCACACAGTAAAAGTCAAGTGAGGCTTATTTGAGCCTGAGGATAAGCATTAAAATGACTGAGAAGCTGGGCACTCAGCTTTGTAGTGACCCTGAGGGGAAAGCAAAGTACCAGGAAGAGTTTTCCAGACCAGGAGGTTCGGTGGGGACTGTGAGCTGGAGCCTGAGTGTTAGCAGCCAGCTGTTACCAGAACCTCCCACCATACAGCTGTTCCCAAGAACAAGGGCCCCTTCACAAGCTCTGCACGACTGGAGAAAAACTGGAGCACAGATAACTCATAAACTTCAAGCATCATCCACAACTCTTTCCTTTCTGAGATCAAGATTTGTTTTTGACCCAACACTGCAAATTGATTTGGCTAATATTTTGTTCATTCATACCCTGAAAACCACATTATGGAGACCTCTGGAAAGATTCAACTCAGGCATAGGGGGAAAATTGGCCAGATTTCCCATCCATGCTTTCTTTGCTTCCGCTCTTCCCTGTTCCCTCTTCTGTGACAGAGAAGGGCAACATCCATCTCAGAAGACGGCAGAGCTTAATTAATCCAAGAAGAGACTGTCCACTCTCACTAAACCAACTTGCTAGTTGGCATCCTCCTTTGCTCTGAACTGGGAAAGAAACACAAGGTTTTCTCCTCTAGCCCCTTAAAAGGGCTCCAAACCACCCGTGGAGTAAGAATAAGCCCAAGTAGGTCTAGTCAGAGCACTTGAGCTAGTGGCAAATAGCATTTGATATATGTGATAGTGTCAATAAGAATTCAAAACCAGACCTGCCCCAGAATATGATACAGCCTGAAGTCTGAATCCTTCAGCAGGAAAGCTCTACATGAGTTTTGTAAGAATCTGGAGGAGGACACTCTATTTCTAATAGTTCTATTAAGATCAAGGAGTAGTGAGGCCCTGGTGCCTATCATGTCATTCCATATAAACGAAATTCAACAGAAAACGCAGGCATGCTGTTCTCTTGGCTCACCAACCACTTTGGCGACACCCAAATTAGCACCATCACTATAAAAATTCTGCAATCCTTCCTCAAATTTTCTATAGACCTACATCTGAAAGCAGACAGAATGATGTCCTCTTGCCACCACAGCCCACTATCGTTCTTACTCCTCCTCCACTGACCTGGAATGGTTTAAGATCTCTTAGCTCTAAGGTACATAAGTGACAATCTTCCCATACTATATAATCCTTTGCTAGCCAAAAGACTGAAGAATACAGGGACCTATACTCCTTTGGGTATGAAAGAGATAAAGCAGTTAGGCAACTAGCCCCCAATTTCAAGGATGTTATCGCTGGTGATAACATTTAAGAGTCAGATGCTTCAGCAATACATTTTGCTGACCATGTGCCTGGGGCTGGCAGAGCTGTCAAAGCAACAGTTAGCAGTGTTGGGCTAGGAAGTGCCTGGTGTTTTAATGTTTCCCAAACAGAAGTTGCCTCATTCACAGGTTTTAGGACAACTATAGTTCTTAAAGGATTTTAATTGTACCCCCAAGCCTCATTATAGCAAGATGGCTCCTCTGGTATAAAAAAGCTGGAATCTCCAGGCTGTTTCTGGCACCAAGGGCCACAGGGACCATAGTTTGATGAGAACTTTCAGAGCCTCTAATATGCAACCTCCTTTATGTGGTTCCAGACCTATCTAAATACCCATCCCCCAAGGACTAAGTTTTCAAAGCATTGCAAGGGGAGTGAAATTAATAATTATCAATAGCATTGCTAATAACAATGCTGTCTTACATTCATGAAACAGTCATCCAGGGAACCTTGTCAACATTTGATATAAATTATCTTTCCTATGTCCCTGTGGGGAAGACAATATTTTAGGGCAACCATGACTACTGCCAGCTCTCAAAGATCTGTTCAGAAAAATAAAAGGTAATGAGAAAAATTCAAAACAGGAAATGAACCTAAAGTAATTTCTATCTGATTTTGAACTGTATTCACTGTACTTGTGGGTTGTTAGGTTGGGGGAAGGGGGAATATAAGAAAGGAGGGGGAGCAAATTTGCCTAACAGTTAAGCTTTTATGTAAATTCAAATTAGCTTATGTCTACTGAACACATGTCACCTGACAATGGTGGGGGTGGGGAGTCTGGATTCACACGTGACGATCTTCCACAAAGATTGCGAACTGACTGGAAGCAGATGACCTCTTTTCTTTTTCCCTAAAACATGAGTGGGGATGCAGGCTTGTTAGTTTTCTTTACTCCCTTAGGATTTTCTGAGGAGGTGTATATTACACACATTGAAAACTTATCTTTCTATAGGAATAATGGTCAGGCACATTGTTTAAAACAAGGGTAGGCAAACTTCAAAGTGCCATATAGTATATATTTTAGGCTTCGTGGGCCACATGGTCTCCATCACAACTACTCAATCTGCCACTGACAGCACAAAAGCAGCCATAAATAATATAGAAATGGAGTGTGGCTATATTCCAATAAAACTTTATTTACAAAAATAGGCACAAGGCCAGAATGGCCTATAGGCCATAATTGCTAACCCTTGGTTTAAGAAGGTTCTGGTGGGTGGAGGAGGTTCCGAGGTAGCACTGGCTTCCTTGGCACTCAGCTGGCCCCTGTGGGGCTGGTCCACTGGAGAAATAATTTGCAAAGCTTGATTAAACATTATCTTCATTCTAGAGATATGGAGACTGAGACTCTAAACAGGATGGGTAAGACTGGAACACAGAACAATTCACCTCCTAGTCCTGTTTTGTCTATCATTAGTGATCCTGTAAGAACATAAAAGTTAGCAGCCTCTACTACCCACAAGTGGCTCTTAGCTTTCTTATAGTTGACCTTCATTTTTCTCTCCACTCTCTCCAGCCCAGGCTCAAAAATGAAGCAGTTCCCCACTTTATGAAGACATCCTCATGGATGCAGGGTTGCTGAAGGTAGATGCCACTCTTCACGCCATAACCTTTTTCACAAGGTCTACTATATCTTGTCAAGAACACAGCAGGGTGTGTGGTGGGCAGATAACAGCACAGCCCTCAGTGTTACATCACTTTGAGATGGGGAAGAGAACCAGTGACGACACTTAATTGTTCCTGAAACCCAGTCTCAGCTCCCATGCCTTTTTAAACAGCTAGGTTTTAGAGCTCTGTTTAGAAAGCTCATTTTAAAAGATGAGGGAATAAAAATGCAAGAGGAGGCCCTGAAATTCTGAAACCTGCAGTACTGGTTTCAGATCAATCTGGGTTTGTTCTTTGAAGCCTGAAAAGGCAATGGGCTCTGGCCAACAGTGCTCTCACCTTGGCTAGGTGGAGGGAATAATAACAATATCAGCAGCTGCGAACACTTTTATAGCACCTTCCATGTACCAGGCACTGTGCTAAGCACTTTATTAACTCATTGGATTCTTATAATGTAGATATTCTTATCCACACATGAGGAAACTGAGGCACAGAAGTAACTCGCTCAAAGCCACACAGGTGTAGATGGCAGAACCTGGATTTAAAACCCAGGGATTCTGGCTCCCAGCACCATTCTCTTAAGGGTTCCTGACTGCGAGGGGTTTCCCTCTAGCCTATATATCCTATGTCCTAGGGAAAACCACCCCGGCTGCTTCCCAAGGCCAAGGAATGGAAATAATCTGAACACACATGAAGGCTGAAGTTAACATGTAGAAGATCTGATGTGCCCCCAAACCAAAGGCCAGATACATTCTACTTATGTTTGGCCACAAAGAAGGCCACATGCTCAGACAACCGAGGCCACTTTCCTTCCACTTTTCCTCTTTCCTGCCTTCCTGAAAATCTAGATAATCCCACTACCCACTAGGCAAATGCCATATTAACACCTCTGGGATATTAATAGGTACAGAAATGATCAATCAGCCCACTCCATAAGCAATAATCCACCCAACTTGCCCTAAATCACCTGACGAGTTATACAGAACTCTCTAGCTTACTACATGTTTACCAGTATCTTACGGCCTCTGGCCCTACAAAAGGAGCAGGCCACATTCCCCACTTCCACAGCATCTACCAGTGTTTGTCCTTCTAATATTAGTTCTATAGTAGACCCCAAATAATTGCTCTTAATGACTACTGATCAATTTCTTGCTACTATACAGGCAGGCTTTCTGTTGATCTCTACTGAAAGTAACTAAGGTTCTGGTGCTTGTTGTTCTGCTAACTTCTCTGGGTTCCAAGGGAGCCCAAACAAAACCAACAGGTTTGTAGCCTTGTGGTTTGTTTTATACCTCATGATAGGCATGAGTTTGGGCATTGTCTTATTCTACACCACTAGATTCTACACATACTTTGACTACTTGGTCACCATCTTGCTGCCAGATTTGACCAAGTTTCTGTGTTCCAAGATGTGAGGCTAACATATACAGTGATGTCCAGATAGACTTGGGGGTTTTCTACCTCAGAGACCCTCTTAATCCCATTTCTACCAAGCAAGAACCTATAGTAGCACTGCAGCAGCAAGAGGTGGACCGTGCAGCAACTAAGTTTAGTAATCACCAAAAGCTCAAGGGATTCCAGTTTAGAGAATGTCACTAACCATTAAGATGGCAGGGACCATGACTTTTGTACATTTGGGAGAGACTCTGGCTGTGGAAGTGTTCAGTGATCTTTTCACATCTGGTGTGAATCAAATGCAAGCCTCACTTTCAACTTATTGCCAGCCTCCTCATGCAAGTAGGTTCCTTTTCCGTTCCTAAGTACTTGCATTTGTGGGATCCGTCACAGCTTTGAGTGTGTGAAAGCAAGGTTAGGCTTGCTCCTCCCTGGTTTCCCCACACCCACCACATCAAGCTGTTATTAAAAAACCGTTCCAGTGCTGTTCAGAAAGTGGGGTGTTTGCCACAGTGTACTCGATTGTAGCCCTCACCCTCACTGCCACGTTGGCTGGCAATGCACAGTATAAAACAACCTTGGTGGGGGAGGAGGGAAAGGCAGGGGGCAAACTGCCCAGGTCCTATACACACACGCAATGATTGGAATGAGACAGCCATATTAAGCAGGTCAATGATCTGGGAACATACAACTTCTGGGCCACACGGAGAAGAATGTAGGGAATCGGGAACGTAGCGTTTGCACCGCGGCAAAAGCCGTTAAACTAACTTATTCCAACGGGCTGAGATGAAATCAGCTCCAGGAGGTGGCATAAAGGGAAGCGCACGTGAAGTGGTGGAGAATGGAACTCCCGAGCTGCAGAGAGGGATGCTGGGGCCAAACTCAAGCTGGAGAAGTAACACATGGCTCCACGGGGCTCTCCTCCATGCCCCTCCCCCTCCGGTGCAGGCGTCCAGCGCCCACCGGCTCCTCGCTCCCAGAGCCAGCCCTCCGCGCAGGGCGCCCCCACCACGCGCCACTCCTTCTCACACCTCGCTCCCACCCCCGGCATCTTCCACTCACCCCCACACGACACCTCTGCCCACTTTTCGGTTACGCCCCCAAAGCCAGCCTCCATCTGCCAGGTCCCTCCCCTCACCTCCGGGCCCCGACTCCCTGCACACTCTGTCCCGACTGTGCGCCCGACGTTCACGGCTCCTCGTCTCGCTCCCACCGACCTAGCAGACTTTGAGCGACCCTTTCTCATCCCTCGTCCCCATCCACTTTCCCCTCACACTTTTCCCGGTCCCCCTCCCCCCGTCACGCGCCCCCCCTCCCCCAACGGCTCCGCCCCCGGCACCCGCTCCAGGCCCAGCTCACCTGCGCGGCCACCCCCGTCCCGGCGCTGGTGCGGCTGCTGCAGCTGGAAGGGGACCGTGGCCCTGAGCGGCTGCAGCCCAGCCCGGGGGGAGCCGGCGGTGGCTGGAGGAGAGCAGCCCCGCCGGAGCCCCCCGGCCCCTCCGCGCCCCGGCCCCCAGGAACCTCCGCCTCTGCCGCCTGCTGCGGCCCCCGCCATCGCCCGCCCGACTACCCGCCTCGGCCCCACAGCGAGCCCCACACAGCCCCCCAACCCCCGCTGCCGCTGCTTATCTGCCCTACGGGGCGGAGACCGGCCCCTCAGCCCAGAACTGTCATTGGCCTACGGAGACCCAGACCTCCCCCCCAACCAATCCGCGGCTTACTCTTCCCTTCCCTGAGGATGATTGGTCAGCACGCCTAGCGATCCAAGTCAAGATCCCACCCTCATAACGCCCCCTTCTGCTTCCCTACGTCCCAAGGGCCGCTGATTGGTTCGTCCGGAAGAGGGCTGGTTCTCCAGCACCACCAATGATAAGATGCAGAAAAGGGGAGCGTCACACCCAGTCCCAGGTAGTATGCAAATGTGTCACGTGACGTCAGCCCGAACTGGGGGCGGCGCTGGTTGTAGGTTGGAATCAAACATTAGTGAAATCATTATGGGGGACGGGGGTAGGGAGGAGTGTCAAACTTCAAGAAGTTGAATCTCAGCAGTATGGAGAAAGGGATAACTTCAAAAAGCATTACATTTAGTTTAACCTAAAAACATTAGTTTTAAATCCTCACAGGATCTCAGTGCTGCTTGCAAGCTCCAAACTAAGAGCCTACAAATTAATGCTAAGTTTGCATGTCATTTGCATGCAATTTGCATTATATTTGTGCACTTAATGGCTACCTTGCCTCATGTGACACCCACATTTGTCTTTCTCCACGTTTCCAAGTCCCTACTTGGTGTTGATCCAACCTTAACAAAACAGCTGCTAGCCTGTAAATTAAATTGGGACTCTGAAAAGGCGCGGGGAATTTCCCTTCAGAGTCGTCCATTCGAGTCTAGCTCAGCAGAGTGGAAGGAACAAAGTGGCTGAGAAACTTGCCCGAGTTTGCACAGTGACTCCATTAGCAAATCCTGGTCTTCCCAGTTCAATGCTTTCTGACCTACAAGTCAAAATGAGACTGGATGGTCCCCAAAGAGAATGCACGTAGTTGTGAAAATCACATACCATAATATAGAGAAAGGCATTTGGGAAAGAAATTAAGGTACTACTAAAAATTGCTACTCTTCAAAAGAAAAAAAATATTACTCTTGGTATTTGCTAACGATTTTGTTCTATATATGGAAAAAGCAAACGTCAATCAACCCTGGATTGCCTGCGGTAAGGGGCCATCCAAATAATTAGATAATTCCCTCCAGATTTATATTTAGCTATGAATTCTATTTTTGATCTTGCTACAGATTTATCTTACTATTTCTGTTTTTGCCCAGTTTAATGTTAAAAGGAAGATATTCCCTGAAGCCATGCTAGCTAATCAGAGAAAAGGAGGTAATCTGGGAGCACACTGCAAGGCAAGGAGAGGTCATTCTGGGATTAAATATTGAAAGCAGATAATACCCAAAGTAGAAATTCTAGAGTTGATTGAATATTAAAATTAGCCTACATAGACTGAATGAATTGAGGCAATGGAACACACTCAACGAAAGTTATCTTTGCAAAGAAAGTACTGTTGTGAGTTTGAAGGATTTACTTCAAGATCTGACATTTGAACATTTTTTTTATTGACTAAAGAAACGCTGTACTTCTTTTCCATGAAGAGAACAACCTAGTTAAAGGCAGAGAGGAATGAAGAAAAACTCAGTCTTTATAAACTCAAATTAATTGAAAAAAATATTGCATATATATTGTTCTTCAATTTCAACTAGTTCAGTCTTCATATACTTAAAAAAATCCTCACGGTCAGGCACAGTGGCTCATGCCTGTAATCCTAGCACTCTGGGAGGCCGAGGTGGGAAGATCGCTCAAGGTCAGGAGTTCGAAACCAGCCTGAGCAAGAGTGAGACCTCGTCTCTAATAAAAATAGAAAGAAATTAATTGGACAAATATATATAGAAAAAATTAGCCGCGCATGGTGGCACATGCCTGTAGTCCCAGCTACTTGGGAGGCTGAGGCAGAATTGCTTGAGCCTAGGAATGTGGTTGCTGTGAGCTTGGCTAATTCCACGGCACTCTAGCCCAGGCAACAGAGTGAGACTCTGTCTCAAAAGAAAAAAAAAAAAATTCTCATGACAATCTGAAAGAGGAAAAACATGGATTCTTACTGTGGTGCAGGTAGGGAAACTGAGGTCCAAAGGGTGAGTCCTTTTATTCATAGCTCAGATCTCTATCACATCATATTGCTTCATATCATCATTAATAAAATCAGTAATGGTAGCAACTAACATTCTTTGAATTACTTTCTCCATGTCAGGTACATGTTAAGCACAGTGCATACATTATCTCATTTAATACTCAAGATCACACTTGTGAAATGAGTGTTATCTCCTCTTCATTGAGGCTTGAGAGAGAAGTAACATGCCCAAGGTTATCCAGGCAGCCTGACTCCAGAGCTGAGCTCCTAATCTCTATGCTTGTAAAACTTCCTTAAGAACACAGAAAGATTACTATTTATATCTTCTATAAAGAATCTCCAAAGTGGCTGGGCACAGTGGCTCACACCTGTAGTCCTAGCACGCTGGGAGGCTGAAGTGAGAGGAGCCCTTCAGCTCAGGAGTTCGAGACCAGCCTGAGCAAAAGTGAGACCCCATCTCTACTAAAAATAGAAAAATTAGCCAGGAGTGGTGGCATGTGCCTGTAATCCCAGCTACTGGGGAGGTTGAGGCAGGAGGATTGCTTGAGCCCAGGAGTTACAGGTTGCCATGAGCTAGACTGATGCCACAGCATTCTAGTCCAGGCAACAGAGCCAGACTGTCTCAAAAAAAAAAGAGAATCTCTAAAGATGCAAATCTGACCAAAATGTTAAAATTAACATTTGTCTAGACAGCTTTATTGCTTTCATATACATCATCTCATTTAATTCTCACAATAGGCATGTAAGGTGGAAAATGCAGATATTACTGTTCTCATTTTTCAGGAGGTTAAGTCACAGAGGCTAGATGACTTGCCCAAGAGCATCCAGTTAGTAATTGGTGGACCCAGGACTTACATCCCAGGTCTTCTGACTCCAGTCTCAAGTACTTTCTCAACCAACACTCAAATTCTAGACCAGGGGCCCTGCCTGACAGCAAAAGCATGAGCTAGTTGGTCTTTTGAAATGAGTTCTTGCCTGACAACTTACACTATTTTAGGACCCTTCAACATGTTAATTCTCAGTCTTAGGAGATGAGTGGTTTTTATTGGTTAAGTGATATAACGTGTGTTAGAGGGAAAGCCCTGAGATGAAGACTCTTGAAACACTTTGGGCAACTGATTTCCCCTCTGTGTCAGAATCATTCCTGCTCCATCAACCTCACAGACTTGTTCAAAAGATAAAATGATATGTTGTACATATGCTTTCTTCTCTCAGAGAAAGGAGAGTAATGTGTGTGGTTCCAAAGACACAAGGTTTAGGCCGGGCGCGGTGGCTCACGCCTGTAATCCTAGCACTCTGGGAGGCCGAGACGGGAGGATTGCTAGAGGTCAGGAGTTCAAAACCAGCCTGAGCAAGACCCTGTCTCTACCAAAAATAGAAAGAAATTAATCAACCAACTAAAAATATATATACAAAAATTATCCGGGCATGGTAGCGCATGCCTGTAGTCCCAGCTACTCGGGAGGCTGAGGCAGCAGGATTGCTTGAGCCCAGGAGATTGAGGTTGCTGTGAGCTAGGCTGACACCATGGCACTCACTCTAGCCTGGGCAACAAAGTGAGACTCTGTCTAAAACAAACAAATAAAGACACAAGGTTTAAACTTTATTCCAAAGCCAAGGTACCAGAAAGTTAGGACATGGACAGTAGAAAAAGAGCTAGTGGAGGTGGCACAGCTGAAGAAATGGATCTTCTGAGTTCATAAAGTCATGGTCTTTCCTGATAAGTTGCTGGCAAAAGGCAGTAAAGTTGATCCTAGCTGGAGGAGTGAGAAGGCAGACACGCATAGAACTCATTCTTCTCCTAACTAGGTATCATGCCCAGCCAGCTGTCTCTTATTCCCTTCGCTATCACTGATAGCTTCTCCTGGCAAGCACATGGTGGGAGGAGAAGGACTTCATCTGGAGATCATCCCCTGTTTCCTCCAATGAAGAAGTCATAGCTTTGGGGAGGCTGTGCACTGCTAAGGCAGATTCCTTACATCACAGGGCAGCTTGTGAGAAAACCTTTGTCACAGTCCCCACTGTCATCCTTATCAACATTGCCATTAATGAATTCACCCATCACAAATTTATTGAAGTGACTATTATGTGCCAGACACTGAGCTAGGCATTAAGGAATCACAATAATGTTCAGAGACATGGTCTCTACCTTAAATTCACACCCCAGCAGGCCTTGAAGCATGTATACAGAAATAGCACGGGGCTAGATGCTATTTCAGTTGAGAAACATGACCTGGTTCCTGCTTTCAGGGACTCTGGGTTGGAGGAAGGCACCCAAAAACATCAAAAGCAGAGGATTACATATACCAAGTATGTTAGTAAATTGTTTTTCACCTATAGGAGACGTATTTGCCTTATGGGGTTCCAGCAGCAAATGCTTAGACTTTTGATCTCAGCACACTCTTGGGATGGCCACATCTGTCACAAATAAATGAGCACTCAAGGAATTGAAGTTGGCTGGGTGCTGTGGCTCACGCCTGTAATCCTAGCACTCTGGGAGGCCGAGGCGGGTGTATTGCTCGAGGTCAGGCGTTCGAAACCAGCCTGAGCAAGAACAAGACACCGTCTCTACTATAAATAGAAAGAAATTAATTGGCCAACAAATATATATAGAAAAAATTAGCCGGGCATGGTGGCACATGCCTGTAGTCCCAGCTACTTGGGAGGCTGAGGCAGCAGGATTGCTTGAGCCCAGGAGTTTGAGGTTGCTGTGAGTTAGGCTGATGCCACGGCACTCACTCTAACCTGGGCAACAAAGCGAGACTCTGTCTCAAAAAAAAAAAAGGAATTGAAGTTATTTTTCCTACAGGTGTGAATCAATGGTATGGTCATTCCCCAAGCAGTCCCTATAAGGCTTGGGGTCTTAAAAGCTGCAGGAGTTTGACAGACTGCCAAGGACAAAAGGCTGTGGGGAATTTTGGCAGACCAGAGGATCAGCAGGGAAGCTCTATCCTGGTGGCTACTGACTCAGGAGAAGGCTCGGGTTGTCACAGCCAAGAGGAACTTTCCAGTTCTGAAGGCACTCTCTGGCCCTCCATTCAGGCCACTGTGAATGCCACCATGTGCATTCATTCATGTCATAATAACCAACAAGAATAGGAATTCCAAATCACCACTTTTCCCCTCCAAAACATGACACCTGCCTCACACCTGTAATCCCAGTGACTCAGGAGGCTAAGGTGGGAGGATTGCTTGAGGCCAGGAGAGCTGGAGACCAGTGACCAGGCTGGGCAACATATCAAGTCCCCATTTCTAAAAGAAAACAAATTTTTTTTTAATTAGCTGGCCATGGTGGCAGGTGGGTAATCCCAGCTACTGGGGAGACTGAGGCAGGAGGATCACTGAAGTCCAGGAGATCAAGGCTGCAGTGAGTTATGATCACACCACTGCACTCCAGCCTGGGTGACAGAGTGAGACCCCATCTCTAAAAACAAAAACAAAACAAAATATGATACCCAATAGCAATTATTCAGCAGAGACTAAAGGTCTTGATATTCCTTGGTGCCTGGAGGACTATCTCTGAACTTCCTGGTAAACTCTAAATCTTTGCCACCCCCCACCCCCTCAAGTTCCAATATAGTAAAACAGAAAATAAGATGACGCAGATACACGGTGTCTCTTTCCGACCTACCTCCTTTACTCAGCCTCTGTCTGAAATGTCAGGCCTGGCTCCTCGGGGAACAAGATCCTAAGGAAATGGGGTCAGAGCTGAAGGAGCAAAGAAGCCTGAGAGGGACTGGGAAGGAGGGTGGACGGAATCAATGAGGTTATGGGAACAGAGTAGGGAGGGGGGGTCCCATCCCTCAGCCCCTCTTCCCACTCTGGTGCCTCTATCTCCCTGTATCCCTTCCCTCTTACTCCCAGGGTAACCAGATGGCCTGGATTTTGACCTTCGGTGCTTTCTCTGACAAATTTTGTCCCTTGCTATGGCCCACTACATTCTGTCTTCTTAGTTCTCTCATTCGTTCCTTCTTCATTCAGACTGGAAGACATTCATCCCCTTATGCTCCTTCTGTGCTCAGTGGGGCCCTAATTTCCTTGCTAAACCACAGCCTTTTAAAAATGAATAGTTCGGGCCAGGCACCTGTATTCCTAGCACTCTGGGAGGCCAACGCAAGAGGATCGCCTGAGCTCAGGAGTTTGAGACCAGCCTGAGCAAGAGCAACTCCCCATCTCTATTAAAAATAGAAAAATTAGCAAGGTGTGGTGGCACATGCCTGTAGTCCCAGCTACTAGGGTGGCTGAGGCAGAAGGATTGCTTGAGCCCAGGTGTTGGAGGTTTCTATGAGCTAGGCTGACACCACGGCATTCTACTTGGGGCAACAGAGTAAGACTCTGTCTCAAAAAAATAAATAATGAAATAAAACAAAATAAAATAAAAATGAAGACTCCTCAACCTTAACAATAAAGAGTATGGTGGAAATTTTCAAACAGGTAAAAAGTAAATGTGGGATCAGAGACATTAAAATTCTAGAATATTGGACCTAGTAGCATTCTATGAAAAGCACAAATTAAAAAAAAAAAAAAAGAATTGGAAGACACATTGGAGACTCTATATAATTCAGCCACCTCATGTTACACAGATCGGGAAATAGATGTCCAGACAAGGGCAAGACTTGCCAGAGACCATTCAGCAAATCAGAGACAGGCCTTCTGCATCCTGTTCAGTGTTGCCTAAATAACCTCTAAAAGAATTTGGATGGAATACTATTCAGCAATAAAAAGAAACAACCAATGATATATGCTACACTAGCCAGCCACAAAAGACTACATATCATATGATTCCTTTATAAGAAATCTCCAGAAAAGGCAAATTTATAGAGACAGAAAGCAGTTTCCTAGGGCTGGGGAGTGGGAGCAGGGATTACCTGGCAAACAGGCACAATGGAATGTTTTGAGGTGATGGAAATGTTCCTGAACTGGAATGTGGTGATAATTGTGCAATTCTATAAATTTACTTTAAAAATCAGAGAATTATATATGTACAATAGGTAAATTTTATAGTTTGTAAATTATACCTCAATCAAGCAAGCTATTTCCCAAAACAGAGAGATTTAGATAAGTTTATGGATGAGAGCTCAGTGCTATGTGGGACATTCTGCTAATCTTTTTAGGGAAATGTCCCAGGAAACAAATGTATCTGCCCCCATGATACTCCTAAAGGGTCACTGTGAGAGACAGAAGATGTGGCTCTTCAGACTATGGAATACCCTGGTTGGCATTTCTCATTTTTAAAAATGTCCTCCTCCACTAGAATATAGCAGCTTCCTAAGGAGAACATGTGTGTCTTAGGCATCACCCCACAACACGTAGCACAGTGACCACACAGATAGTGCTTCACTGAAAATAAATTAAAATATACTCTAGTTCTACTGTGTCATGTGATTATGGGTACCTTGGGGAAACAGATGGTTTCTAGAGCAGTGCCTTAGTGTGAACACTTTGTATCCCCCACATCTGACTTTCCCAGGTACCCCCTCCCCAAGAGATGGAAGTCTTTGGAGAGGAGATATTGGTTAAGTACATTCCCAGGAGGCTGTGTATAAACCAAAAAAACTTATTTGTTTTGTTTTCCCCTTTATTTTTTTTTTTTTGTTTGTTTTTGGGTTTTTTTTGAGACAGAGTCTTGCTTTGTTGCCCAGGCTAGAGTGAGTCCCGTGGCGTCAGCCTAGCTCACAGCAACCTCACACTCCTGGGCTCAAGCAATCCTACTGCCTCAGCCTCCCGAGTAGCTGGGACTACGGCATGTGCCACCATGCCTGGCTAATTTTTTCTATATACATTAGTTGGCCAATTAATTTCTTTCTATTTATAGTAGAGACGGGGTCTCGCTCTTGCTCAGGCTAATTTCGAACTCCTGACCTTGAGCAATCTGCCCGCCTCGGCCTCCCAGAGAGCTAGGATTACAGGCGTGAGCCACCGCGCCCGGCCTGTTTTCCCCTTTAGATTATTTTCTTCTCCACTGTTGTTCCCACTTACCTTCTTCAAGTCTGCCTCAAAAATACAATTGCCCTTGGACAAATACACTACCATAGCTTTGACATTATCCATCTGGTTCCACATCCAATCCCTCTCCCTTCCCCTCACACCATGCACCACACCAGGTATCGAATTATCATCAAAATTGGCCTGGCTTAGTGGCTCATGTCTGTAATCCTAGCACTCTGGGAGGCTGAGGCAGGCAGATCATTTGAGCTCAGGAGTTCGAGACCAGCCTGAGCAAGAGCGAGACCCCATCTCTACTAGAAAATAGAAAGAAATTAGCTGGACAACTAAAAAATATATATACAAAAAAAATTAGCCGGGCATGGTGGCGCATGCCTGTGGTCCCAGCTACTCGGGAGGCTGAGGCAGGAGGATAGCTTGAGGCCAGGAGTTTCAGGTTGCTGTAAACTAGGATGACGCCACAGCACTCTAGCCTGGGCAAAAGAGTGAAACTCTGTCTCAAAAAAAAAAAAAACAAAAAACCAAATATCACCAAAACCCAATTCAAAGATATAACAGAAGGGATGAGTGGTTTGAAAGTTGGTCTATAGTCTGATTTCCTTTAGACCTAGGGCATAGGCTCCAGAGCTTATTTTCAGAGCCAAAAATATTATTTATAAAGGGCTTTCGTGGCCAGGCTCGGTGGCTCATGCCTGTAATCCTAGCACTCTGGGAGGCCGAGGCAGGAGGATTGCTCAAGGTCAGGAGTTCAAAACCAGCCTGAGCAAGAGCAAGACCCCTTCTCTACTATAAATAGAAAGAAATTAATTGGCCAACTAATATATATAGAAAAAATTAGCCGGGCATGGTGGCACATGCCTGTAGTCCTAGCTACTTGGGAGGCTGAGGCAGCAGGATTGCTTGAACCCAGGAGTGTGAGGTTGCTGTGAGCTAGGCTGATGCCACGGCACTCACTCTAGCCTGGGCAACAAAATGAGACTCTATCTCAAAAAAAAAGGGGGAGGGGCTTTTGTAATAGATAACCACAAAATATGATCACAGATTCTTATTCAATTTTATTTCTATGCCTTGGTAAATGAGATTTCCCCCCTGCCCTGCAACTCCAACTTCTTTACCACTATTTGCTTCAACTTCCAATTAGATCTACTTCCCCCAAACATTCCTCCACCGACCTCAACAGCCACTGATTCTTTCAGGGCTTGAGTGTTCTGTTTGTAGCCCATAATTTTGTACTAGCTTTATAGGTAGCTTTATAATTTCTCCAAAGTCATTTTACGTATGTGTGTCCTTTCTCCCCAACTCTGAACAAAGGCACCCATTAGCTCTGGTATTTCTTGTCAGCAACTACTGCAAGCCACTGCTCCCAGCAATGTTGAGTAAGTATTTGACTGTTTCTCAAACTAATATTGCTGATTCACTCCTGAAAGTTGAGGATAAAAGCCCTACAGACTGAAAGTAGGGAAGGCCCTAGGTTTTGTGAGATCTGATGTTTCTTTTTTTATTTTTCCCCAATCATTTTTTGGGTTCCTCTTTAAGTAAAAGAGTAAAAAAAATTCTAAACATAGAATTAGGTACAGGGCCTTGGAAGGGGTCTGTGCAAGGAAGGGGCTCTAAGTTTAATTAGTGTCATTGTAAATCTGCATCTGACTGAAAGAATGAAGCCCGCTTACAGCCCACCCAGCTCTTCAGTCCTGACTGAATTAGGTGTCTATTCCTGGTTTCTCCTGTGGATTTCCTGTACCTAACACATCTATTCCACAAGATGGCTCTGGCTCAACAAACTGGCTTTGGCAGCCAAGTCTCTCTATCTAATGAAAAAATCCCCAAGGGCCGATTGACACTTCTCCCACTTAGTAACTTGGTGGCACTGGGAACAGTGCTCCTTTCCGAGCAGGTGGTTTCTCTTGCTGTGCATGGTGGAGGGTGAGGACCTTGAACCCAATTTTGGAAGCCCCTGATGGCTCAATGCCTCGAGGAGTTGTGTTGTGCAGTGGAAAAGCCTGGAATGTTCCAGTACATTCCACCAGTGGCCTCTGTGACCCTTGCTTCCATTCAACTTTGGCAAAGGCTTAATAGTCTATAAAGTAGCCTGTATTCTGCTGGGGTAGGAAGCAGCTTGGCCTTGCTTCTTCCTTGCCATTTTGATAATATCACACAAGTTGGCACCTTCCCTGGAAGTCCCACCCAAAAGCTCCATCCAGATCTCTGGCCTCTTGGGTGTTTGCCCAGAATGTCAAGTCAGGGTTTAGATACCAATCCTGTCAATATCTTGGCCCTATACACCCAATTCTGAATTCTTCTCTCAATTAGCAACCCTGGGATTTCTTTATTTTTTTATTTTTTTTTTATTTTTGAGACAGAGTCTCACTTTATTGCCCAGGCTAGAGTGAGTGCCGTGGCATCAGCCTAGCTCACAGCAACCTCAAACTCCTGGGCTCAAGCAATCCTGCTGCCTCAGCCTCCCCAAGTAGCTGGGACTACAGGCATGCGCTACCATGTCCGGCTAATTTTTTTTTTTCTATATATATTAGTTGGCCAATTAATTTATTTCTATTTATAGTAGAGATGGGGTCTCGCTCTTGCTCAGGCTGGTCTCGAACTCCTGAGCTCAAACGATCCGCCCACCTCGGCCTCCCAGAGAGCTAGGATTACAGGCTTGAGCCACCGCGCCCGGCCAACCCTGGGATTTCTGAACCAGTGATGGGTCTATATTCCTCACAATGCCCAAGAAGCCCCCCACCTGTGGAGACAGTAACATCAGGGCTCAGGGAAGTGACATAACCATGATGCTACAGGACACATGCCCCTGCTACACAGCATAGGAGAAAGCTTGCAATTATTGGGTGCTTACTATGGGCTAAGCAACTTGCACACACAGTCTCATTTAATTCTCATGATTACCCTATGCAATTAGTATAACTATCCCCATTTCATGGGTGAGGAAACTGAGGCTCAGAGAGGTTAGGAAACATGTTGATGGTTATATAGCTAGAAGTGACAGGTCAACTGCTTTCAAAGATGCAGTGCATAACCAAAACTAGGGGGCTCAGTAGATAAGGTCAGAGGGACCCAGATCTAGACAAGTTAGAAATACAGGACAGACCAGTCAGGCTATAACCCATTCCCCAGCTTCCCTTTCACCTTTCCTAGCCCTAAACTCTCTAGAACTTTGATTTTTGTAATATTGCTAGGAAATTATGGAGGTAAGTCTGGCGGGTTCTAGCTGCTCCTGGTGTGGGAGTTGAGCTTCTCTGTGAAAGCATTACTGTCATGTCTCTGTCTCCAATGGATGAGCCTGCAACCAAAGCCATTCCTTTCCCTAAGCTTCCTACCTGTGGGAGGAGAGGGAGATGGGGAGTGGGGCTTCCCTGAAAGAAACCAAAGAAGGATCAAAGGAGGAGGAGGAGGGTGGGGCTGCCCTTTCAGAAAGCCTGCCAGAGTAAAGGAGCCAGGACTCCTAAGAAACTTCAGCAGAGTGCCAGGGAAAGTGAGAAAGCCCTCGGTGGAGTCAAAAGGGAAGCTGCAAGAGGAGGACCTGGGGTAGACTTGGCAGAAGAGAGTGGAAGAGGATGTACAAATCTATCCAGGACCGGAAGTGTGTTTGAATTCTGAAATCACCAAAAACCAAAAGAGAAAAGGACTCACCCACTCCTTGACTCTGGCTCCCCACTTCTGGGGTGGGGCAGACAATAAGGGGAACTCTTGCAGGACTGTGCTCTCCGTTGCCAGAAAACACTGGCTGTGTCGCCTGCCCTGTCTGCCAGAATACTGTTGGGAAGAGTGACTGACCACTGTGTTTGGTTGATAGATGATGGGCACCCCTGCCTGCTGCCCATTCTCTCTTTTCTCCCTGCTTAGTTTGCAGCCTTCTGCCTGGCAGGGAGCCTCAGAGAAGAGGTGGGGGAGCACAGCCCTCCAGACGGTATTTAATATTCTGTGATTTATAGGCAGTTGGAAGAAGAGGGGTGGCAAGGCCAAAAGGGAAAGCCCCAAGACTGGTTTCCATGAAGCATCAGCACACCACGGACAAGAGTCAAGGGATCTATTTCCTTGATGCCTTTGCTCCATACCCAGCTTGGGGACAGCATGCAGCCTTCACCCCTCCTGGAGCCTGAGACTCTGGTACTACCTCGTATGAGAACAGTGAAACTGGCTGGCCTGAGGCTAATGGACACACGTCCAAATCCTCAGCCTTTTCTTTGAGCACCACACTGCTGGGAGAGGGAAGAAATAAGTGAGGTCAAGCAGCTCAATAGCTGTTTTTGGAGGATTTATTTTTTTAATGTACAAGAATTCTTTTGAACCCTCCATGGCTCCAAGAAAAACTATGTGAAATGTCCCTTCTTACGGGGCCAGGGGGTTAAGTGCCAGGGATGGAAGGCTAAATGCCAGGGATGCTGGTTGCAGGGATTCTTGGGACTGGGCTAATGGCCTCCCTGCTGTGGGCTCAGGAATACCAGGCCCAGACACTGGTTGCCCTGAGAGATGCAGCCATTTTTACTTCTGATTGCAGGGCAGCACCTTCTGGGATTTTCCTTCTCTGGTAGGAAACAGAGTAGAATATGCCCAAGGGACCAAACAGGGCCTGTACCCAAGAGTTTGGAGGGCCTTGAAGGAGATAACGCTGAGGCACAGGGGGAGGGTGAGAGCAATGACTTACATGGGTTAGATTATGGTCCCTACCAGTGGAAAGAAGGTGCATTTTGTGAGAGCGCATGGTAATTGCCCTTCATAAGGATGATCTCAAAAGGTCAAGGGATGGGCCTTGAATGGCCCTAATGTCCCTGAAACAGTCCATTGTGTAGCTATTGTCTATACATGTAAAGGAATCCTCCTTTCTTGACCCTATTCATGCTTTTCTCTTTTTTGCTCTGGGGTTTCCCAAGTGAATAATTGCATGCTAGCTTATTTATCCCTCAACCCAAGTCTCCCTCTAAACTTTAACAACAAAATAGTTCAAAACACATTTCTTGAGTCCCTACTATGTGCCAGGCATTGTGTTAGGTTTTGGAGCTAACACAGATAAGTAACACACAGTCCCTTCTCTGAGGAATCTACAGTCTAGTTTTCAAAAGATTTCCCTTAGTGATGACCTTTGGGATTTTGTAAACAAATCTGCACTTACCATCTTTATAGTTTCATATATGTGGATCATAACCTCAGCCTCCATCTTTTCACAATCTTCTTAATTTTGCCTCATCTGGTAATCTCCAGTTAGATCAATTTAAATTACTTTGTCTGGACTCTGACATGTTCTTCCTTAGCAGATAGAGTGACATTATATTTCATATGCAAATACTATATAAATATGTATAAGAGTAACACTATGTTTTCTAGCTTCTTCATTTATCCACTTGCCATTCATTCATACTTCCAATGGTTATTGAATGCCTAAGTGCCATGCACTCTCCTAAGTGTGAGAATGCAATGGTAAGTAAAATGAACACTGCTCTCATGGAACCTACATTCTGGCGTATGTGTTGGGAAGATACAAGGTAAAGAATCCAAATATCACACACATAAATTTCTAATTACAAACTGAGAGAAGTGCTGTGAAGAAAAGTACAAGGTGTTCTAAGAGTGTGGCAGTGAGGGCCCTGATCTAGTCTAGTCCGGAGACTTCAGGGAAGGGTTTCCTGAGGAAACAACATTTGAGCTGACATCTGAAAGATTAGTGGAAATAGGTGAAGAAGATTATGGGGGAAGAACATTCCAGGCAGAATAGAATACGTACAAAGGTCCTGAGGTAGAAGGAACCAGTACACTCCCAAGGAATTACAGGAATGCCAATGAGGCTGCAGCACTGAGAATGAGGCAGAGTTGTATGAGATGGGCCTGCAGAGTTAGCCAGAGGACAGACCACATAGGACACTGCAGGCCAGATAAGGAATTTGGTCTTTATCCCACCATGGATAGGTACAGAAGAGCCAACAATGGCTCTTTTTCCCAGATTACTTATCTTGGTCATAATTGTCTTAAAGGAGAATGGTAATGATGGTCTAAACTGCCAGGAACTTTCTCAGTGCCCTGGCAAGGTGTGGCTATGCCTGGCTGGCACTGGGAAGGCCCCCAAATTCATAGATCAGTCCCAGCCTAGAACCCTCAGGAGAGGGCTTGCCCCTGCCAGTGTAGACAGAGGGGTAGGGTGGAGGGTGGGTGGAGTGCTTTGCCTAAGGTATCGGCTTCGCAGTGATGTTTGGAACAGCTCCAAGACTGTGGCTCTTGTTGCTAGATAACTCTATCATGTGTGCCCCCCCCCCATTTAAATGGTCTGCTTGCCCTGCCACCCTTCCTGTAGCAGCTGTGCTCCCCACCCAGTCTGGAGAAGGTCCCTGGATAAGAATTCTGACTCTGCCTAGAGTCTTGGGTCTTGACCTGCTGAGTTATGCCGCAGTACTGTTGGGAACCATGAATATATACATATCCTTGATCGCTTTCCAGAGATATTAATGGAAGCCATGGGAGAGGAGGGTCGTAATGGTTGGACTTGGCCTCTCTGAAGCCCTTCCTTTCCTCCCAGTCATATATTTGGAGAATGTAGTTTGGTGTAGTGACATCTGCTGGCAAGGCTAGGTACGTAATAAAATGACCAGATGCCCACTCTTCCTCCTGTAATTTCCTGACTAGCAAGAAAATCATCCTTAATCCCCGAGATTGGATTGGGTCAGTAACCTCAGTTGGTTAGAACAAGACTAAGAAGTCTAAAGTTGTGGGTCTGAACCACACATGGGCTGGTTTGCCTTAAATAGAGAAAATGTTTTTCCTAGTTGCGGCTCACATCCCTCACAGTGGCCAGTTGATTCACATTTGGGTACAGTTAGTCACAAGGGAGATTGGGTAAGCATGTGTAAATGACTCAGAGGGACCCATTCCTGGCCCCTGTTCCTGGGAAAGCATCTCCCAACAAACAAAAAGAGCCACATTTTACAGATGGCAGAATGCAGGGTCATTTTTTGTCCTCCTGAGATTGATTGGTTTGGGAAACATTTTGGTTTCTCCCAGTCACCAGGAAAACAGTCTCTATAGAACCATTTTCAAGGTTCTTATAGTGGGTAAGAGTGACTATGGCTATTAAAGTGGTCCCTTAACACTTGCTGGGATAAGACATAACCTTCCTCCTCACTGCTTTTGTCTACGCCACATTCTGTTTACAATTTTACTCTTTCTCAATAGCACGTGTACTTGACAGAGTTTACTACTAGATGTAATTGGGACGCCAGGGGGAGGTGAAGAAAAAATACTAAAGAAATAATTACAAAGCAAACGTTCTGCCTTCCTAATAACACTGGTCTATAACTGAATGTGGCTCAGATAAAGCATCGATCTATCTCTCTTTCTTTGAAATTTAAAGGGAAATCATTGAAAACCCAGTGGAGAAATTAGTAATGACTAGAATTTCACAGAAGAGGAAATAAAACTACTAAATAAACACATGAAAGACTGAAGTACATCCTCATTAGAAATTAAATCAAAAGCACATTGAAGTGCTGTTTTCATTTTTATTAAAATTGCAAGATTTTAAAAAGTGGCAACACTTAGTTTTGGGAACAATGTCTTAAGGTGGCACCCGCATGCTGATGGTGATGCTGTATATTTGTGCAAGTCTTTGGGGAAAGAAATAAAGCAATATATTAGAGGCAGAAATAAAAACAGGAGAGAGCTATAAATACATGCACACACTCACCGCAGCATTATCTGACATAAAAGAGCTTCAGTAAACCCACAACTGGGAATGAGAGCACATTTACAACACAGCTATGAAGACTATAGAGAAACAGGGAAAATATTGAGACTATATATAAAATATAAAACTTCATGTAAACAATGAGTGCATCTATATTAAAATGTGCACATAGGCAAAGGCAGGAGGATAGATTGAGGCCAGAAATTTGAGACCAGCCTGGGCAACAAGTGAGACCCCATCTCTACCAAAAAAAAAAAATCTAGGTGTCGACATCTGTGCTTGTAGTTCCAGCTACTTGGGAGGCGGAGGTGGAAGGATCACTTGAGCCCAGCCTGAGCAAAAGAGTGAGACTCTGTCTCTAAAAAATAAATACAAAAATTTTAAAAATTAAAAAATGTGGGTTGGGTGCCGTGGTCCATGCCTATAATCCTAGCACTCTGGGAGGCTGAGGCAGGAGGATCACTTGAGCTCAGGAGTTCAAGACCAGCCTGAGCAAGAGCAAGACCCCATCTCTACTAAAAATAGCAAAATTAGCCGGGCATCATGGCATGCACCTGTAGTCCCAGCTACTCAGGAGGCTGAGGCAGGAGGATTGCTTGAGCAGGAGAAGTCTGAGGTTGCTGTGAGCTAGGCTGATGACACAGCACTCTACTCAGGGCAACAGAGTGAGACTCTGTCTCTAAATAAATAAATAAATAAATAAAGTGAACATAAAATGTATCCATGTAGAGAAAACTGGAAGGCAATATATAAAAGATAAAAGTAGCTTTGGGGCAGCTGTGAGATTAAGGATGTTTTTTATTTTCCTCAAAAACGTATTTAGTGTTCTTACACTGGGTTAATCATTTTTGAAGAGGAGGGGGTTGAGGGCAGGTGAAAGTCATACTCCTCTAGCCCCTTCCTATATACACTTGTCCTAAATTAACGGAGGGGAAGAACCATGTCTATTTATTCAGTGTACACTCAGTTTCCAGCCCAATGCCTAACACATATCAGATGATCAATAAATATTTGTTGAATGAATAAATGAAAATGCCTGCAGTCTAAATGTCTATAGACTGCATATCTATAGAAGATACCCATGGTTACTGGGTACATTCCACCCCAGGAAATAAGGAGGAATTTGTGCTAGAATCAAAAAATGAAGGCCCATCCATAATGGCAATTCCCTGGTCTTCTTGGTAAGTGAATTTGGGCATGGAGAGCCCAGGGAGAGACAGTCTGTTAAGGAAAACCCAATTACCAGTGAGGAACATATGTTGCCCTGAGGCCTCTGCTGCCATAACAACATCTTGTAACTATAACTACAGCCCTGGAGGGCTTTGGCCCCGTCAAATATGGAAAAGGATGTCTTCATCATAAGACAGCTTTGTGCCCTGATTGCCTTCCCTAGGGAGCCTGGATCAGGCAAGGGAGGTAGAGAGGTGGAGGAAGCGGGGAGATGAAGGGCAGGGGTGGGAGGAGAACGCTATTGAATCAGGATCAGAGTGATTTTTTAAGCAATCTTCAAAATGTGGTTATTTGACTGTTTAGCTTTGGTGGTTATTTATAACCCCAGCTGCAGAGGCGGGGAGCTGTGCCTGAGCCTGCTGGGATCTGTCCAATAACTTCCCCCAGGGTGGGGCTGGGGATGGGGGCTAAGGGTGATACAAGAACCAAATTAACAAGTGGCCAGAAGGTAAGAGAAGCTCCAGGCCATCTCCAGCAAGAGTAGGGAAGAAGGTCCCATTAGTGACTGTGCTGACTGTTTTTAAAGCGGCTGTAAATGAAAAGATTTTAATGTGAATTATGGTCACATCAGCAGCCTCTGAGATTCTCCCAAATGGATAGAGACTATGCCAATACTTAGACTCAGAAGTTATAAGATTGGGTTGGCTACATTAGCATTGTCTTTAAAAGGCCAAGGCATGCTTCCTCCACCTTACAAGACTGCATGCGGAGGAAATAGCTATCCTTAACCCCTCCTGGGCACTCTCTGGTCAGATCCTCCTTACAGAGAGGATGACTGGTTTCGTGCAAGTCTTTCCCAACTGAGTCAACAATTGGCAGTGGGGTCAGGAATGTGCCACCCCATTTACTGAGCCCTTTTAGGTGCCAGGCAGTAAGGGAGCAGCTGCAGACACTGTGGCCAGCTAGGCAAGGCTCCCAACCTCTAGGAGAAGCAAACAACAGACAACTATACTTTGTATTTGAAATATGGTATCTATCATTTTACTGTCAAGGAAACATTTTAAAGGAAATTGAAGGATCTTTTAGGGAGTTTACAAATGCAGTTAAGAGACAAGACATTTCTTCCTAATACAAGGAAGAAAATACACAAGGACACACCCAAGATTGCCCACACTACCACTGCCCATTTCAGCTCTTCCTCATCTCTGGCTAAGTATTCAGCAGCCTTCTAACTGGTCTCCCTGCCTTGGGTCTCCCTGAGGCTCTAGTCAGTCCCCCTCACAGCTGCCAGAGAGAGATCTCTAAAATGTAAATTGGATCTTGGGACTTCTCTGCTTAAAGTCCTTCAAAAATTGCCCACCACCCCCAGTCCAGTCTCCTTAGCAGGGCATTGAAGACTGCATGAACTGGTTCCCCAAACCATTCCCACCTCTTCTTTCAGCAACTACCTCAATTTTCTCATGCCAAGTCAGTCACCCCCATAGACAATGCTGCTCCACACCTCTGTACTTTTGCACATGCTGTCCCCTTTGCACGGAAAGCCCCTATTTTCCTTATCCCCTGGCAAACATTCATCCTATCAAATTCCACTCTTGTTTCACCTCTTTTTATGAATCCTTTCCTAAACCTTCCAGATGAAACACTGCACTTCCTCTTCTGAACCTTGCTTTTCCTTCTATTTTCCCATGTAATACTCTATAGTGTTTTGGAACTATGAGCTTACTGGCCTGTCTTCCCTGCTGGATTCTAAGCTCCTTTAGGGGAAAGATGGCATTTTTGTCCATCTTGATGGGACTCAATGCCTGGTATGTAATGCCTGGGTAGTCATTCTGTATCATTTCAGTTAAAGTGAGGTTGAACAGACAAAAGCAAACAAACATTGAGACCATGTAAAGATATATTCACAAAATTAGGTGCTGTAGCCATGACTAGGGTGACTAGAAATATAACAGCAGCCATTCATTGAGCAATTACTCCATATCAGGAATTATTTGAAGTGCTTTATAACACTCATCTCCTTTGTTCCTTACAACAACCTTGTGAGGTAGCCATTAATGTCCCACTTCACAGATGAGAAAAACAAAGGCCTAGGTAAATTTAAAAACTTGTCCAAGAGCAATGCAGGTAGAAAGCGACAGATCTGAGATTCAAATACAGATCTGACATCAAAGCCCCGTATTAGACACTAGTAGTGCTGATGAATAAAACCAATATGATTTATATTCCTGTCATCTGTTGGGAAGAGGACTGGAAAACAGAACATCTAACAAATTGTATAAGGAAGAGTATAAATAAGCAATAAATATAAAGTATAAATAAGCATGTGCAAGATAATATATTACTATGCCCTATTACCTTACAAAGAATAAAATAGGAAAGATTTTCTAAAGAAAGAGAATTTTAGAGAGGGTTGGGAGATGCATCCAGACAGGAAGGAAAGCCTGTGAGAAAGTGTCAAGGCAGGGAAAACTGTGGAGAGTGCTCATGTGGATTGGATCAGCGGAGGGGCAACCAGTCAAAGGCTTTGAAACCAACATCAGTTCCTGCTTGGAGAGCTAACTGGGTTGTGATAAAAATGTTCCTTAAAGAAAATATTTTATTTGGTTTAAAAAAAGAAAGGAAAAAGGGTAAAGCTTTTAAGATCCCCCTTCCCAGCTGGGCATGGTGGCACACCTGTAGTCCCAGCTACTCCAGGCTGAGGTAGAAGGATTGTTTTAACCCAGGAGTTACAGACCAGCCTGACCAAAATAGTAGGCTAGATCCTGTCTTTGGGGAAAAAAACAAAACAAAAAAGATCCCCTCCTTCCCCATTCTAAATATACCTAGCTGGTCTACTCCCATCTCAAGTACTGTAAACATTGTTTTCCTCATGATCATATTTCTATCCTACTGGTGTTAGTTTTCTCATCTTTCGGCCAGAGTGTACACTTTTCAAGGACAAGAACCACATTTAAACAAAATTGTAAACTCTTTAATATCAGCTGTAGTGTTAGAGAATCCAGTGTAAGAGATTAACTAATGTTGAACATTTGTAATGCTGGTATTTGCATGATGGATGGTTAGGTCAGGATGAGACCTTATACTAAAATACTAATTTCCAGGGAGGGATACTTTGCCATATCTGAGTGCTGTACATTCAGAGACTACAAAATGTTTATGATATTCTTACTGACTAGCAAGCCATTTACTGTGGGTAGAACAAGGTCTAGGCACTATTAGAAAGGATGGTATGAAAGAATTGAGATATGCTCTCAATAATATAAGAGATCCTTACCACCAGTCAGGGATCCAGAACATAACAAGAGTGACCTCAGGAACATACCATTAAGTGCAAAATAACAGAGTAATAGTGTGAAATTAAATGCTTAAGTGCTGAGGGGATACAAAGAAAGAAGAAATGTGAGCCACTGTCATATATGTTCTTATGTGCAGTACAACCTAAGTATTAATAGGTTATCAGAGTTGTTTATACTAAGCACTAAAAGCTAAATATTAAGTACTAAAAGCTGTCTGTATCAACACTGGCCCAGGATATACCCAAGGAGAGTGCTGGGAACTTTAACTCTTCCCAGTTCTGTTTAGCACATCAATCAGATGTTTACCTTCTGCTGCTTAGCTCTTTAGCCCTGCTCCTTGAGGGAAATCTCCATCTTAATGGGCCACAGGTTGAAACTGGGGTCCAGGATCCCAACTTAATGACTGAGCTATCCTGGATTCCACCCAGGCTCTAGGCCAATACTTGCTCCTCTCAAGACTTTTCCTCCAGGGGGGTTAAATTCCCAAGGCCCTGTCTCCATTTTCCAGCCTTTATTTATGACTCTTGCACCAACTTATCCTTCCTAGGCTTTCTCATTATTATTTAAATATTCATTCTTTTATGGGCACCAGCTTCACTAAAAATATTCCTTTCTTTTCCTCTCTCCCCTAACTCTTGACTCATACATCTGGAGGTCATGTGGGCTAAATGGGGTTCTCTGGAACAGCATCCCCACATCCAAAGTCACATTTTTCACCCCTCCCCCCGGCCACCCAGCGATCTCAAACCCAAACACAGTGGGGAAAGGAAGTGGGCGCTCACCACAGAGCTAAATTGGGAATTCTTTGGAGCTACAGCTTCTGGAAAATGGTTTTCCCTCCTCCCGCGACGTGAACGACTAACTTACTTGCTGTTCGCTAAAGGCAAGGACAACGTCTCCTCTAATAGGAAACTTCCTGAGGACGGACACTACCCTTTCGTTCCTTTTTCAAGCTCCCATTCCCACTTCTTTGAGACACAAGATGGCTCTTAACAAAGTTTCTTGTGCAAAATATCCCTTCCCAACCTTAAGCTTAAATGATAAACGGAAACGTCTTTCAGTCAATAAGGCAACGGAGGGGTTAAATTTCAGCAACCTGATGGATTCTGGGGGTTTCCTTCACCCACTCCAGAAAACGACCAGGAAGGGAAATTTTGCCCAAGATAAAGAAGAGAAGCGTTTACTTCTGCCCCAAACAAGAATGGCTACCCATGCTCACCAAGGTTGTCACTCACCTAACTAAAAATGGCAGGCCCGGGTTCCCACTATTGGAGTCATTTTTCTGCCCAACTCCAAAATGGTGCCCACTCACTTCACCAAAAGGAGCGAACCTCTCCCAGCACCCTCTCCGGCCCGTAACGTCATGTGACGCGAGACCCAGCCGGAAGTGAAGGAAAAAGCGCCTCAGCCCGCGGCGCCTGCGCAGAATGCTCTAGACGCTGTGAGGCAGGAGGCACTTGGGATCGTCCGCGGGATTGGGACTGCTACAGAGGCCGCCACGGAGCCCGCCGGAGCCACCGTTCCTGCAGCTGCTGCCGCCGCTGCCCGAATCGGAACCGTCGGGCCGCAGCCGCCGGCAATGCCGCGAAGGAAGGTGAGAAACGGGAAAGGAGGGATGGCGGGGTTTCTAAGGACAGTCGATTGAGCAGCGTGACGCAGTTGGCCACGCCTCACAGCGGTTGGGTTCCAACTTCCCGCTCCCCCGAACCTAGCTCAGCCACCCTCTGTTCTATATACATACCCAACAGAAAAATGTGGGCCCGACCCTGGCCGCGGCCTATGCTCGCAACTATTCCCGCCCTCTGCTTGCCTGGATCGGAGGCGTTCTAACTGCTAATTGGTCGCTGAAGCGTCTAGAAGCATATTGATTGGCTGGTGACGCCGCCTATTTAGGCCCAACGGTCACCTCCCCGCGTGTGGGGGCGGTGTCTGGGCCTGGCCCTAGGACTCTGCGACTGGCTGGAGAGAACGATCCCTCCTCTCTTGATTGGCCGGGCTTGGCAGTCTGTCCCACGGGGGCGCGGTTTAGCTGGACCTCGATTGGACGGCACGAATCCCCGCCTTTCCGGGCGGGGATGCTGATAGGTGCATAGGTGGAATTTTGGAGGCCCCCTTCCTTTCCAAGTGGGGGACCCAACAAAGCAGAAGGGAAGACTGGGGGGGGGGCGTGGAAAGGCGGCGCCCACTCCCGAGGGATCCCACTCGGGCCTTTTGCATCTAAGCCGTAATCTTTGCCTTATTTGCTTAGTTCAACAGCGCTTAGAAAATGCAGTTCGTAGAAATCAAAAACTTTCCAGAATTAGGGGATTTATGAGATCACTTAGGAATGCTTCCGTCTCTACTTTTTACAACTATGCAAATGAAGGACTCATTAGTGGCCCCAAGCCACTCTATTAGGCCATGGCAGAGCCAGAACTCCGGAACAAATCTAAATCAACTCAGAGCAAATCTAATTCAATTAAACAGAAGCTTTTTGACTACTTGGTACGTGGTGATTGCTGGGGATCCAGACATGATCCCTGGCTTAAGGGTTTCACAGTCTGATGGGGGAAAACACGTATAAACAACTGTAGAAGGATTTAGTAAATTCTTTACTCAGAGGCATATAAAAGTGTTATAGGAGGGAGATGAGAGAGCAATTAAATCTGCTTTGGAGTAATATAGGAGGTAGATTGAGGAAGAGAAGAGCTGAGTCCCAGGTTCAAGCCAGGAAGGGATGGTCACAGGTCAAGGATTCAAATATCTGGGTAATTGGACTATAGTGGTGATCTTTAAGATTCCCCCTTCATCCTGGCGATTTTCTGTGACTCGGGCCTCTGGTCATTTCTGGGCAGGTTACCTTTGAGATATTTGGAAATCTGTGTGGTGGTATTCTTGCTTATTTCTGTAGAAACTTTTCTCTTCGCAGAGGCTTTCCAAGTTAAAAATGTATGCTTTTTAATGTCTCCTAAAATGACCTAAGTTGGTAGTTAGTATTTATGTTAAGATCAGCAAATGCAAGACTAATATTGGTACCTCAGATAGGTCTGCCGTCCCCTTTCTCCATTTCCCAAATTCAAAGAGTTATCAAAAATGTGTTTTTTAGTAACTTGTTTGGTGGCAAACCTGTTTTTATTTTTATTTTTATTTTTTTTGAGACAGAGTCTCACTTTATTGCCCAGGCTAGAGTGAGTGCCATGGCGTCAGCCTAGCTCACAGCAACCTCAAACTCCTGGGCTCAAGCAATCCTGCTGCCTCAGCCTCCCAAGTAGCTGGGACTACAGGCATGCACCACCATGCCCGGCTAATTTTTTCTATATATATTAGTTGGCCAATTAATTTCTTTCTATTTATAGTAGAGATGGGGTCTCGCTCTTGCTCAGGCTGGTCTCGAACTCCTGAGCTCAAATGATCTGCCCACCTCGGCCTCCTAGAGAGCTAGGATTACATGCTTGAGCCACCGCGCCCGGCCTGCAAACCTGTTTTTAAATGTCTTGAAGCTACTTATGGTTTTTGTATGTCTCATTATATCTTCCTGCAGAAATATCACTGTGCTTGATTATGGGGTGTTATTTGCAGGATATATGCAAAGTATTCCCTTACTAAAAATCTAAAAAAATTATGAATTCCAAACACGACTGGCCCTAGGGTTTTTAATAAAGGATTGGTAGTTTGAAGCTTTGTACTGTTTAGCAAATACTCTTCCCTTTCTGGCCTAGTAAAGGGTATAGTGTTAAGGCTCAATTGATAAGAGTCCCTTTATGACTAATCATTCCTCAGGAGGCTAATAATTGATAAATAATTATTAATTGAAAAGGTGAATTTGAAGGAAATTGTTTTTAGCTACCCATCAATCTTGATGGGCAAGCTTCCTTTTTTAGCACTTTGGGTATTCATGTGGAGAAACTTCAGATAGATGGTATAAGAAAAAAATTTTATCTTTTTCTGCTTACGTTCTTTTGGGGTCAGAGTTGTGGACCATGATATTTTGAAATAGTGCATGTTTTTTAAAGATGTGATAGCTACTCATGGAAATTTAAACAAAAGCTTCCCTAAAGTTAAATGGGGCCTAGCACCAACATATTTCTTACTATCTTGGGCTTTTATTTATTTATTAAATTTTTGCCATAATTATGTCAGCCAGATAATTTTGAGTTGGGTACTTTTATTTCTAGTTTGTGGTAATAATCCATAAGTGAACTTGGTTCACATAATACAGTAAGAATTTTCTTCATTTATTTAACAAAGTTGCCTTATTTGTAGGTTGTTCCATTTAAGTGTGCTAAATAAAGGGAAGTTGGCTCTAGGGCAGGGAGGGGAAATTCTTGTGGAATCCTTTCTTAGGTTTGAACTTGGTGTTCCCAACATCACAGTTCATTTTGTTTCCACTGTGTTCATGCAAACCCACAGAGTAAATGCTTCCATGCTAATGTCTGGATCTATGGTATTACAGAGGAATGCAGGCAGTAGTTCAGATGGAACCGAAGATTCCGATTTCTCTACAGATCTCGAGCACACAGACAGTTCAGAGAGCGATGGCACATCCCGAAGATCTGCTCGAGTCACCCGCTCCTCAGCCAGGCTAAGCCAGAGTTCTCAAGGTAAAAGTCTTCATTCTTCCTGACCACTGCTCACAGCTGACTGACTAGAGATCATGTTGTGCTAGTTAATGTGGAAACTGGTGCCTTGGCTTGATGTAGTACACCTAATGGCTGGTAAAATGCAAAGCAATGCAGAAGTATTAGATGTTTAACAGTGCTTAGACCTAAAGGAACTATGGCTGCTATAATGGATGTTAGACACATGTATGTCTTGAGTCATTTGATTTTTTTTATCTTTCAGCTCACTGTGTTCCCATCAGTAAAATGGGACAATCTCTTCACTTTCTGTTAGAATGGTTTAGGCTTAGGGGCTTGAAGTACAGACAGGAGCTGACTTAGGATTGTTCAACTTAACAACTTTATCATAGTGCTAAAGCAGTATGCATTCAGTAGAAACTATACTTTGAATTTTGGTCTTTTCCTGGGCTGGTGATATGCCGCACAATATTCTCTTGTGTTGCTGACCAGCAGCAACGAGCCACAGTTCAGCCAGCCACATGATCGTGCGGTTAAACAACCAATATTCTACAGTGTACTGTGTTTAATAAATTACATGGGGAAGCCAACACTTTATTACAAAATAGGCTCTGTGTTAGATAATTTTGCCCAGCTGTACTCTAACGCAAGTGTTGTGAACATGTTTAAGGTAGGCTAGGCTAAGCTATGTTGTTCAGTCGGTTAGGTGTATTAAATGCATTTTCAACATATGATATTTTCAACTTACAATGGATATATCAAGACATAATCCCATGTAAGTCAAGGAGTACCTGTAGTCTCTGGAACTTGTTATTGGAGGAGACTCAGTACTTCTAAAACCATGTTTAATTCTGGAATATAATCCAATACATATGTGATAGATATAAATAGTTGTATCCAAATATCAATGTGTAGATACCCATAATTTTGCTTTGCTAGTAAAAAATTGAGATTCTTTGGTTTGGAAGGTAGTTTGAAGCTTCTCTAGTGCATTTAGCCATCTGGGCTTAGCTTTGGAGGAGGGTATCCTTGATCTCTGTTGGCTCTGCTCTGGGATTCCCTGGAGAGGAAAGAAGATTACATTTAATAAACAAAGCTGATGATCAATAGGTGATAATAGATTGAGGGGAAAAATTTTATGTTTTGGCACTTAAATAGTGTTGATTTGTTGACTGCTATATGAGCATGTTGCAAAATGGGAGAAAAATATCAGTTTTCAAGCAAGAGAATATTCTCCTTAACAACTGTTCCTAACTTTATTTTTGAATTTAAGATTTCAGCCGAAGTATAGCTATTGTTTCAGTCTTCATGTTTTTACCACAATGGGATTATTGATAAATGGCTACTGTCATTCAGCCACTATGCTATGTCCTGGGAACCATGATAGAAAAATCATACTTCCTGCCTTCAAGAATCTTACAGTTTAATGTGAGATATAGTTATGTAAATTGGTAATGGAAATACAGTGTGGCAAGGACTGTGGGAGAAGCTTGCATAGAGTACTGTGGAAGCCCAGAGGTGGGGCAGCCAACTTAGGGCAACTCTCCCAGAATGAAGTCTTAAAGAATCTAATAGTAATTTACAAGTTGTAAGATGAGAACATTTTATTTTAGATAGAGGGAACAGCTACATAAAGGAAGGGGCATAATGTGCTTAGAAAGCATAACTGGCCATAGTCTGAACATCCGAAAGTTGTAAATATTCAAAATAGGTAGGAGATGCATGAGCTCTGGGGCTCTCTCCATTTATTATACTTTATAACCACAGAGTTGCACAATCCGTGAGGGCACCATTCACAGTGTCATCTATGTAAGGTAGCCTTCTGTAGAGCGAAATGTAGACAGCATAGACTGCCCCTCTGGAGGTGTGCAAATTATGAACCTTGCTGTGTACTAACTTTTCTCACCTAAAAGTTTAAGAATTTCAGTTTTCTTCTTTGGAGAACCTGTAAGATTCACATGTTATCTTAGGATTTTTTGTTGTTTACAATATACTTTAGAGAGGATTTTGAATGTTCTCACCACAAAGAAATGACAAGTGTTTGAGTTGATGGATACTGTAATTACCCTGATTCCATAATTACACAGTATATACATGAATCAGAACATCACCCTGTACCCCATAAGCATGCGCAATTATGTGTCAGCTAAAACCAAAGTGTGTATATCCAAAGATATGCTCTAAGCTTTGAATTTATTTCCTTTAAGTATCATCAGGTTGGAGATAGGAAAGGGCTGCTGAGTGCCTCAGAGTAGGTTTTGCCATCTGAAGAACTTAAAAAAAAGCTCTATTCTGTCTTTGCCTTTATGAATTGATTATGATTTTGCTTTAGAGTATCAGAGAGGGTAATTGGAAAGAAAAAAATAGGCCCCTTAAGAAACGAAATAGTTGTATAATGTTATACAGGGTGTGCCAAAAGGTGCCATACATAGGGAAAATGGGAAATTGTAGCTAAATGTACCTTTATTTACAAAATATTCATTACAAAATTTTTCCTTTGTATAGAGACTTTTGGGACACCCTGTACATTTAGTAGTAGAATATCTGTTTTATGGTAGGTTAGAGTAAGGGAAGAAAGAGAGGATATAGCTAGTATTTATAAAGTGCTATGTGCTAGGGGTCATGGTAAATGCTTTACATGCATACCTATTACTCACCACAAACTTATGAGGAATGTGCTACTAGTATTTTTCCTTTTTTATAGGTCAGAAAACAGACTTGGAGAAAATAACTTGCCCAAGATGCCACAACTATTTGGTATGGTGGAGTGGAATTGAATCAAGTTTAGTCTTGACTCCAGAACCTAAGCTATTAGTACTATACTATGTTGCGTCTCTATACCTGAGCTAGGCTCTTTTGCTTATATTCTGTTCAGTAAAATAGATATTTTAAGGATTTGTTGGATTTGTGAAAGGAGGAAGAGCTACATTCTAATAAATTATATGGATGAGACATAAAACATTTCCTTCTTTTTTTCTTTATTATTTTTTAAAATTGGAATCAGATTCTAGCCCTGTTCGAAATTTGCAATCTTTTGGCACTGAGGAGCCTGCTTATTCTACCAGAAGAGTGACCCGTAGTCAACAGCAACCTACCCCAGTGACACCGAAAAAATACCCCCTTCGGCAGACTCGTTCATCTGGCTCAGAAACTGAGCAAGTGGTTGACTTTTCAGATAGAGGTGAGTGGGTATAGTATGTCTTGGACCCATTACAGAGGATCTGGTTAATTTCTTTTTAAGGAAGACTTGAGGCCACTGCAGATAGAAACCTAATACTTCAGCTAGATGTATGCTGTTTGCCTAGTTCCTTTCTTATGTCTTGCTGAGGACAGTTTGGTGCTAGAGTATTCTTGAGGTCCTGAGTAGTTGGCATATAATAGGACCTATAAGAGGAAAAAGAGACTGGGACCTTCTCAACCACAGATAGCTTGAACTAGATTTTCTTGTGGCAATGCTTGTTAGCCCATTTATCTCCAGATTTCTGAGTGGGAGTGACCTTCAGTGATGGGGCATGTTAAGCTTTTGAGATTGTGATTTACCAGCCCAAACCAGGGGCCTTAGAGCAAAGGTTACAGACTGCTGAGCTGCTTCTAGGCTGTCCCCATGGTCGGTTGGTTTGCTTGCACAGTGTTTAAAATTTTTTCAATTTGTTGCCAATATTTGAAAATACAGAGATTTCATATAAAAACCAGGATTAATAGTTTATTTTAAACAATGGAAAGATCTGGGAACATTGGGTGGCCATTCACCCATGTAATAACTGGCTGGAGCTGAATAGTAGTTGTCCCCTTTAGATGGACAATGAGCTGCCTATTTGGCCTTGCCTAGCCCCTGTAGGCATTTGGTTGGCAACCCCTGACTTAGAGTCTGGAATTTCAAGATTGGATTGTTAGACTACCAGCAAGCTAACTCAAGAGTCTAAGTCCAATCACTTTCTCACACCAAGCCTCTTCAGTGTCATCAGAAATATAAACATTTTCATTTATCTTCTGTCCTGTGTATTTCCTGGAAGGGAAGTGGAATGGTAATGATTTTAGAATTTATTTCCATCAGTTTTGATTACCTGTGATGAGCTCAGGTGAAATAAGTGCTATATATTAGGTAAACCCCAAATGTAATTTTAATCAGAATTACAAGTTACATGAAAGGAATGGTTTTAGGGTCTCCATTTTTTTTTTATTTTCCATTTAGCGTTATAGTAGATAAATAGCTAAAAGTTACTGGTTAAATCATAGAGGATCTGGAAAGCCCATAAACTCTTTTGAATAGTAAACTTTTATGTAAATGAACCCCATTCATAAGTTCTACCAATTGCTTTTGCTTTAGAAACTAAAAATACAGCTGATCATGATGAGTCACCACCTCGAACTCCAACTGGAAATGCGCCTTCATCTGAGTCTGACATAGACATCTCCAGCCCCAACGTATCTCATGATGAGAGCGTTGCCAAGGACATGTCCCTCAAGGACTCAGGCAGCGATCTCTCTCATCGCCCCAAGCGCCGTCGCTTCCATGAAAGCTACAATTTCAATATGAAGTGTCCTACACCAGGCTGTAACTCTCTAGGTTAGTGTGCCCAGCTTCATGACTCCCTTTGTTCTGTGGTTCTCTCTCCCTCTGGAATTAGGATCATCCAGAAATGTTTTATGTTCTTTCATGATCTGGTCTCTTAAGTTTGGCATGTGCTCAGTAACAATGAGATGCCCTCTTGATTAAAAGCATTTCTCTTTTTGGTTTATCGTCCATAATAATATTAATAGATCTGGTTGCAAGGAGATTAACTATGATGAACCATTCAGTTTATTGAGAGCTTTTCCCAGTTAAAAAATCCCTCCTTTTTGCAGCAAAAACAAAAAAGACAACCATTATCTCCAAATGTCATTGTATGGCACATAGTTCTTGCTCAGTGAGGACCAGTGGAGGGTAAGCTAATGCAGAATAGTGGTTGCATGGCTATTGCTGTTAAGGAAATGAGAAAACAGATTTCTTACCAAGGGGCTGTGAAACTAATAAAGTACACATGAGACCCTGGCCTTCTGAAACTTCAGTAGTTTTAGTCTTGTGGCTTTGTGTACCTGGTATAAACAAGATAAAATATTTCTTCTGAGATAAATAAATATCTCATTGTTTTCTTATGACTTTTACCCCTTACAGAATTACTTTAGGATTCTTGTAATGAGTGGAACCTTATTTGTGCTCCTTTGGTGAGCTGAGGTACAAATGTTGGGCTTAAACATTTGTCTACAGTCAGAAGGCGCTGATTGGAAGATAAGGGACCTTTCATTGCTGGGTCTACTTCTCAAATTCAGCCTTTGCATGTGGCCATCAAGTTCAGAAAAAGATAGAAGAGAGTAAGTTGCTGCTCTGCAGGCCAGTAGTACATTTTCTGTAGTATGTTGTTAATTTAGATCCTTTCTTAGTTTAGCAGCAGTTTATCAGATAATTTCAATCCATCAAAGTACATAAGTAGAGCAAACTCCAGAACTCCATACTAGTCATCACTCAAAGAAGATAATTATTTCAGGCCTGCATCAATTTCATTGGGATAAATAATGAAAAACTAAGAGTAGACAATGTGTTACACTAGTATAAGAGATGATGGCTAACATGCTTTAAGAGGTTGAGGGGATCTACTTCCCACACAGCAAGGATGGGTACTTTCCTCAGCTTCTGCTAGTCACAAACCATGCATTGCTAAATTGTTAACTTTTATGTGCTATGTTTAATCATTCAGCAAATATTCATTGAATATTTGCCATGTGTTGGACACTGTTTTTGTTTTTGGTTTTTTTGAAGCAGTCTCACTTTGTCATCCTGGGTAGAGTGCAGTGGTGTTATTGTAGCTCACTGCAAGCTGGTCTCAAGTGATCCTCCTGCCTCAGCCCCTCCCAAGTAGCTGGGACTACAGGTGTGCGCCATCAAACCCAGCTAATTTTTTTCTATTTTTGGTAGCAATGGGATCTCGCTCTTGCTTGGGCTGGTCTCGAGCACTTGATGTCAAGCAGTCCTCCCGCATCAGCCTCCGAGCGCGCTATTACAGGCGTGAGCCACTGTGCTTGGCCTGGACACTGTTTTAAGTTCTGGGGATATAGCTATGAACATGTCAAAGTCCCTGCCCTCATGGAGCTTATAGTCTAGCTGAAGAAGGCAAATGCCAGGTAAATACATAATACATCAACTGGAGATAAGTGCTATGAAGGAAAATAAAGCAAGGAGTGCTAACAGTAGGAGATTGTGTGTATACACGTACATACATATGTAGTTGGTTGTATACACATATATGTGGTTGTATAGGTAATGTATCTATGTAGTTGGCTAGGGAAAGCTACTCTGATATGGTGACATTTGAGCAGAGACTTGCCATTTGAGTGTTTGAGAGTAAGCTTTATGGCTAGAGGGAACTGCAAGTGCAAGGGCTCTGGGGCTGGAGAATGCTTAACCAGTTTGAGGAACACTGAGGAGCCAATATGCCTGGGGCAGTGACTGGAATAGAGAGGAGAAGATAAGGTCAGAATGGGGGCCTGATTGTATTAATTATGCCCAGGACTTAGCCTCTTAATGTGGAGTAGACCATGGGGTAAATATAAATATGTAGCATCAGAGGAAAGTTTACTTTGACTTTCATTTTGATGTATTAGAAGCTTGAAAAGTGTTAATCTGAGTTTCCAAAATATTCTATTTTTTTTTTTAGACAGAGTCTGGCTTTGTTGCCCAGGCTAGAGTGAGTGCCGTGACATCAGCCTAGCTCACAGCAACCTCAAACTCCTGGGCTCAAGCAATCCTGCTGCCTCAGCCTCCCAAGTAGCTGGGACTACAGGCATGCGCCACCATGCCCGGCTAATTTTTTCTATATATATTAGTTGGCCAATTAATTTCTTTCTATTTATAGTAGAGACAGGTCTTGCTCTTGCTGGTTTTGAACTCCTGACCTTGAGCAATCCACCCGCCTCAACCTCCCAGAGTGCTATGATTACAGGCGTGAGCCACCACACCAGGCCTCCAAAATATTCTTGATCCTGTTCCACTCCTTAGGCAAAAAAAAAAGTCATTACTTTTTTTTTTTTTGAGACAGTCTTGCTTTGTTGCCCAGGCTAGAGTGAGTGCCGTGGCCTCAGCCTCCCGAGTAGCTGGGACTACAGGCATGTGCCACCATGCCTGGCTA